>JARHVA010005921.1:495000-515000 GCA_037957365.1 Torreya grandis
TTCCTAATAGATTAAAACATTGTTAAAACCTTAGTATAAATATGTGATAGATTCAAATCCACTACTAAAAAACCAAGGAGATGTTAAAAATACAAAAGGGGACTAAAACCTAGATAAAATATATTAAATATATCACTAATGGTGATAAAATAGATTATGTTCCTATAAAGTGATATATCAAAAAGGTGTAAGACAAAAACACACGTGCATGGAGGTAGAGAAGCTTGAGATAGAAAACCCCCCAATGAAGTTTATAGATCAATATGACTATAAGATATATCCAAGAAACACCCCCAAAAATATAAATAAGGTAATTTATGCACTAGAATACCTCCATACAATTATTTTATGTATTTAAAATAAAATTCCATCATTAATATTATGTAAACAAGGGATCAATACTAGGAATTATTATAAGTGTGAAGATAATGCAGATAAAATGTGGAAGAACCACATTGGTAAAATCATTTCAAATATTACTAATAGTGCTACCATAATTGATTTTAATTTCATCCCAAATGAAAAAATATGGTAAAATAATATGCTTGAATGTGATTAAATATCATGTGTATAAATGGGGCATGAAAAGAAACATCTAAATATGAAAATGTGTCAAGAATCTCATGCTTGACATAAGCAATATAAAGTCTTTTATGCTTGATAAAATTTACATAAGAATAAATTTTATTATATTTATTCACAAAGAGGAGCAAATAAAAATAATATTTAAGCACACATGAAGTGTTCCCAATGAGGTTAAAACACCTACTTGATATCCAATGACCTAGAAAATAATCCAATCAATAGGTTAGAAGGGGGAATAGTTCCTAGAGAGTGTTTAACAATAATTCATTTAAAATGAACCATGAAAAGGGGTATATGTAATTAAATATTAATGGATTTTCCTATCAAATAATCTAAGAATATATGAATCTAGATTCAATTTAGGTATCAAAACATGTGCAAAAATAGGTGCATTAGATATAAAAATCAACTCATGATCCAGTAGGCCATAGTCTAAAAGCACATAAAGTGGATGTATATTAGAATAAAGAACAAATAATGTGTCACATGATAGACTAGGATTAATGGAAGGTGTGTCCATAATATTAATTTTATGTCTCAATTGTGCGGTTGTTTTCTATAATGAGTGAATTAGGGTATATTTTTTGGAAATGGGTGAGATGGGGATTTTTTTTAAAAAATATTCAACTAATTTAACAATGTTATCTTAAATTGCACATTATTTAGAAAAAATTATGTCATTTTTTATTATAGGTTATTATTTTCCTTCATGAATAATTGGAGATCTTGGCCTAAAGCTATTAAAATTAGGTAAAAAACTATTCTTAGAATGAACGTCAAACTTGAACACACTTAAAATATGAGGAATTTCATAAAATTCTTATAATTATGCCTTTTAAAAAAAAATACAAGTTTTTTTAATGTAATCCAATGTTTTCAAATACATGTTATCCCCATAAAATTAATAGATTGAATCTAAAGACAAAAAAATGATTTAGAACCTCTCACAATTGCTCATAATTTTTTATTATGATTAAAAATGCAAGAATAAATGAAAAATATAGGAAAATATAGTGACATATATGATTTTGTATAGTATATATCAAATTTTACCTTAAAAATTAATTATACATTAAAAAATACACAATATAAAAAAATCATGTGAAAATTCCCAATGAATCTTAATATATGAGCCTAGGAAGGTACTTAAACAGGGTATCCAAAAGGATTATACTAGAATAAATGTATTTATATAAAATATAATTTCTCAGAATGATAGTGGGTTAGATTCATAGTGTCTTTGTTGGAACTAAAAATATATAAAAAGAAAACATCTCTAGCCTTCATGAAATAAAAGATATTGATCCTAAAGTGAAACTAAGTTGAAAAGGATGCAAAGGGAAACCCTGATGGACTAAAAAAAAACACCATAATCATATTGTAGGCTCTCATTGGCACATATCATATGTGATATATAATAAGTCCTATCAATTTAGATAAGGAATTTTTCATGCATGGTGGTTAATGATGATAGTGTATGATGGTAGTTTATGCTTAGAATTTTATCTTATTTTTATTTAATGTGATCTAATAATGTAAAACCTGAAACTATTTAGACTATTTAATATATTTATATATATATATATATATATATATATATATATATATATATATATATATATCATATATTTGAATGTAAAATAGTATATTGAAACTATTTAAAATATTTTTAATTTATATAAATGACAGAAAGGATAATATACTTAGTCTATTTGTGTATAGGTGTCACAAATGCCTTGGAATGGATCTATTATTTCCAAAATAATGAGATTGACTATCATAATATGCATGGATGTTATTGATAGTTAACATACACTTTAAGTATATTTATATATCCAAGGTCTAATAGATGTTTCTTTTATGTTCCTACTAGTCTACTTCACCATAGAGCACTATTGTATGTTAAGATGGTTCATGTACAATTTCAGAGACTTGGTCCTATGCAAAGATTTTGATTCATATTTATTCACCTTGAAACCCTAGATCCACTTGTAACACTTTATTTTCATGTAAAAATGAGTTAGAGGATATAGGTTTCATAGCCTCACCCATACCCCACTATATGGGTGATAATTATATGTGTTAAAATGATTTGAGGAGGGCTCAAACCACATGTAGGTCTCCCACCTAGTGGTATGTGTGTTAAATAGTGATATGTTATAATGTATGTAACTTTTATATGAATTTTAATGCCTTAAAACCTATTATTTTAAAATTGAGATAATATTTAAATCTATTTCTAGATTCAAGGAAGTGTGAAGGTGTATTATGTTAAGGTCAACATACCCCCATTTATATAAATTGGGACCCTTGAGATACTTTGAACCTTAACCCTAAAACCATGGCATATTTTGAACATTATTAGAATTTAAAGATCATACACTTTGATAAATTTGGCTTACTAGTTTATGGTTTTTCTTTGGGATTTCCTAATTTTTCTAATAATTGGTCTTCATGTCTTAAAAATACAAGTTCTTGGAGCTCTTGCAGATGGATCATGCTTAGATTTTATAGATTAACTCTATTTGGGATTATTTTTTGAAAGCTCTCTTTTAGAATACCCTAGCTCAAACCCTTGGTTCAAATTTACATTTGGTAAGAGCAAATTAGTGGGAACATTTAAAATTACTTTGGACTTAATTTTTATTTTCAAGTTAAGGCTTAGTCATATATTTTTAACATTGCCAAACCTTAACCTAAAAGTCCTACTTGGTCCCTTTTATTTTCTCCCTTTGTTTCCTATATTTCTAACTTAGTCTAATGTTTGTGATTGGCAAGATCCTTGTAATTTTATAGCATGGTCTCCTTTATTTCTTATTTATCCTAAAGTCTTAATTGTAATTAACATGAATGAAACTTTAGCCTTAACACTTTAGCCTAAGTTTTTGTCTACCCAAGTCATAACTTAAATACCTCACTTCTTTACAGATCTAATGGCCCGCTCTTAAGCAAAATTGAATATCAGATAGTGTGAGGGAATATTGAAGGTTGTAAGGGCATTAGAATTATATATAGGCTTAAGACTAAGTTTTATCATAAGGCCTTGTTGTATATTTTAATACAACAAGACCTTAGCTTAAAATTTATGTTTTTAACTTTAATTAATCAAAGGAACCAATCATGTACAAGTGCCTAAATCATGATCCACAGTTCATGATCACTCATATATTTAGATCCAAAAAAGTGAAGATAACATCAAAAATTTAAAATGCCCACAAATCCCCATAGAGCTTCCATATGGAACTCCCACATACAAGAACTTCATGAGATTAAAATTGACATTCTCATGATCATCATTTGACATTCATGATGTTATCATTGACATCCTTGAGATCATTAAATTTAATCCCACCAAACCTAAAGGACTTCATGAGCTTAAATTTGATGTTTTAGTGAATGTAATTTTACATCCACAAGACTATCATTGATGTCCATGAGGTTGTCAAATTCAAGATCATATAACATTTTTGCATAGATAAAGGGGCAAGTTTTATGTCATTTAAAGGGATCAATGGCTCATTTTATGTCAATACTAGATGATCTAACAATGTGAGATCATCAATGAATTTCAATAGAGCTCTAATACCCCATGGGCTCAACATGTGCAGATGCTCATTTGATATGTGACTGATATAGGAAGTAGAGCTAAAAAATCCCATGAAAGTGACAGGGGGCACATCACAAGGCTCAATGTAAAGATAGTGAATGACATGCAAAGGCCTTGATCATGATCAATGACCCATGACTATCCTTGAATATTAATCGAATGATGCAAGTAAAATGGAAATTTTTAAATGCCAATGGATAGTAAATCAAAGTCATTTGTGAAAAATGCCATGAAAGTGCTAGATAAATACCAAATAAGTGCCATGCAAGCACAAAATGACATAATGTATATATGTGTGCTTGAAATGAAAGCATATAAAGGCAAAGGTCAAAATCAAATCTAAGGCACATATGAGTCAAAGTCCAAGTAAGACATCACCATTAAAGCTTTAAGAGAGCCCCAAAATTAAATAAAAGCCTTGATTTGAGCTTAGATTAATCATAGTTAAGCTAAATGAGAGTATAATTACAATTCAAGCACAAAAGAATTACCCCAAAAACCATTTAGAACATAACAGTAAGTAATTTAAAAAGTTTGGAAGCCATTGTAACTTAGAGGCAAAAATACATGGACAAGATAGAGTTGTATCTGTCTACACACAATGAAGGGAGGGTCTTCAAGGACACAGATTTGGACACTATTATATTGAGCATGGGTAATAAGAACTAGTCTGAGATCTTTTAGACCATTGAAGACATGTAACCTATCATGAAAGAAGAATAGAAGAGTAACACTCTAATCAAAAGGTATTACAACCTAGTTTCAGTCCAAATGGCTAGCTTCCACCATGTAACTAACAAACTAGAGGTAATTCACTGTGTCAACATCCTTTCTCCCATTTTCAAGGATTGTAGCATTGAGAAGGGTTGGATTATTAATGAAAGGAAATTTAGAATAATTTCATTCATTTATCCATTAGCCTTTGAGAGTTATTACAAACTTTAGAAACCCCAATTAGATTTTCCCACTAGTAAGGAATGGATTGGAAAGAATGATCTAGGCACCATCCTCAAGCCATGGTTGCTCCAAGGGAACCATGTGGTCTAAGACCCTATTGGAAACATCCTAGTTTCCCAATTTAGAGAGGCAGTTAGGATAATCATGAATTTATTGAATAGAATATCTAGAGCCCCTTCAACCACTTATGTTAATAAGAGTTGGGTGTCTTACATCTACTTCATGGTAGATAAATAGCTCACTCTCCTAATTGGAGAGATGATAAACATATATTTATAATGACAATTTATAGCCATTAAAATGAAAACTAGTAACCAATTCTTCATGATGTCCTATCTATTATATGCCTTGATAGCCTCCACCCAGATCTCTTATATCAAAAATTGGTCACATGAGGGTAGATTTATAGTCTCCCACCACTATTCAAAGCTATGTATATTGAAATATAGGTATAACATCCAATTCATCTATGACTATGTGTATCTAGCCTTGGTAGAATCCATCACAGGAATCTCTATGCTTAGGTTAAACCCTCTAATCAATAAATATATGGAGCTAATGGGAGACATTTGGTTGTATCTTTATTGTATAGTATTAAGAATTGAAGTGATTTTGATCCAACCTAATAGGTTTCTTGTCTATGTTCTCACTAAGTTGGTAGAGAAAGAAATTACATACCAACTTATTAATGGTATGGATAGATTGTAAAAAGATAAGAGGAAAGCCATCATACATTCCTTTCCTTTAACCACTAGTAGAACTATGTTACAAAATTAGGATCAGGTGAATACTATAACTAAACATAGGGAATCTTTCAAATTATAACTTGATGAGCCAAAGATGTGGGACCCTAATGGAATGATCTTTACACACTTGAAATTAAATCAATTATCCAAGACAATGTATGTGTACCAAATTATTCTCCATGACACCATATATATCAAAGTGAAAAAAATTCAAAGAAATATTGGTTAGGCTCAAGGGACATAACATTAGACTTGAGCATAAAATGACCAATGATGAGAATCCACCAGGTGACATATGGTAAATGGGACCTCTGTAACCAAAATTGGAAGGGAAACAACCCCAATCAAATATTACACAAGGTCCTAATAAGGAAAATTTGGAAGAGAGACTTGATGAGGGCCCATCATCCTCAGTCCCTCCCTAAAGACTAACCTCTCTAGTTGAATACATAGACATGATTACCCTGGAGCTTGATGATATAGTGGAGGATGCCCTCAAGGTCCTTGTTGAGGCATATGGGTTTGATGAATAAGATCATGTTGAATAATCATAAGCCCAAATAGAGGAGGTTGAGAAAGAAAAAGGGAAATAAGTTACCCTAAACCTAGTCCCAGTGGCACCATTGAAGAAGAGGAAGACACAATTGGCAATGGTCCCACTTAGATCAAAGAAGCCAAAGTTGAATTTCACTCACCCCATGAGTGAGTTCAAATTATTTAGTGAGGAGTACCCCATTCATAGACCAATCATCCCTGATTGGTTCATCTATGGAAAAGTATAGAAAATACCCATTTAGCACCACTCATGGGCCCTAACCAAGACTATTAACATTGATGTACATGATGATATCAAGCCATGAATAAGGGATTTGATGAAGAAGGAAGAATAAATAAGAATAATAGCTATTGTAGGGTAAAATAACAAGTAAATAGATGCTCTAGGAGCATCAAGTAGTACCCAAATGGAGGCTCTTAAACCTCCAAAGTACACTAAACCAAATACTACTATGCAATTCAATCTAGACATAGTTGGATTAGAAAGAGTGACAACTAGAAAATCCATGGTAGGGACTGAAGAGTTCACCTTTTAGAAGGTTGAGCCATTTGTTGGCTTAGCTATAGTTGGAGGTTAGAGACTTAATGAACACCCCATCTATGTAGAGGACATTGAAGAACTGACTAAGGCTCACTTAGCTTAGGTTAGAGCAAGTGTTAGAGGTATGAAGCAAAGAATAGATAATTTGGAGAAAGAAAAGGAGAATTTGGAGAAACAAGCTATTTTATTAGTGCATGAGGCAATGATCAAAATGTTTGATGAATCATTTTATGATATGTTTAAGGCCTTAAAAGTAATGAAGCAAATTTCTCAACAAATGGGCTATGAACAACACTAGAGGGCTATGAAAATGCTTCAACAATATCAATAAATTTTTTAGGCACAAGGCCCACTAACTAGGTAATTAATATTTCATTTTGTAAAAGCTTTGTATTATTTTGAAAAAGGAATATTATTTTGTAAAGACATATGTTATTTTGTCAGTGTATTACCTCTAGGTTTGTTTAGTTTGGAAAAGCAAATGTATTCTATAACTTTGTATAAAAAGGATAGTTGTCCTTACTTCTTATACATTTGTATCTTGTAACTGACTGGTATACTACCTTGTCCTCCTATAAAAGGTAGTACTACCATTTTGTAAAAAGAGAGAATTTTGAGCAAAATTTGTATACTTTAAGTAGTTAAAACAGTCAAGGAATTTTGAAAATATTGTCCAAATTTGTTTGTGTCAATTGGTCTCTCAATTGTTAGTCTTAAGCCTTGAATTTGAATAGTTTCTATGAATTTGGAGATATTCTTTGATTATAGGGTTGCTAATTTGTGTTTATGCTAGATTAGTTGAATGATCTTGAATTTACTTCATTTTATTTTCTCTACATTAGAATGTGTTAATGAAGTTTGTGTGTGACAACAAATCTTTAAAGTAAATTTGGTTCTTACTTATACTTATTTATATCATACTTGGAGGTTTGCCTAGTGCGTAGTGAGATATGAGCTTATGCTATTTTGTACTATATACTAGTTAAATACATATTCTATTATAATTGAAAATTTGTCATACTGTTTGGGGCTAAGATTTGGAATCACTTATTCTCTTTCTACCTTACCCTTATCTTTTACTTTTTTTTAACCAAATCACTTTAGTTTATATTTCATTGTAAATGCCCATTTAGATTAGTTTGTAGTTTAATATTTGATCATAAATCACTAATATTGGAATATATACTTACACTTTTCAAAGATTTGGTCCATGATGGCTCCCAACCATAAATTAATATAAATTTTGTGAACAGTTAAACATTGCTCTACCACTATTTCACCATAGGTAACATAAGTTGCCAAAACTTGCTACTCATGCTCTGAATTCCTAGAATTTTAAAATGAGACGTGTTCTTTAAACACTAAGGACACCTATGATACATTTATAGGCATCAACATATTCTTCAATTTTCAAGTGGTTTTACAAGTGATATATAAATAGGAACATGATTAGTCTTTATATGTATAAAGAGGAGGTTTTTTAGGTGATTTCCTTATGTAACTAAAATTTGAAACTTGTGGACCAATGTAGGAGAAAGATTTTAATTTTGAAAAATATTTGTTAATATATCTTGGGACACATCCAATGATGTCAAATATTACTGATCTCTAATATCATTTGACTAATGTTAAAATGATCTAATATGTAAAATATGGTAATATGGAGTATTGTGATAGTCTACTCAAGGTAATAAATAAGTTAGTTATAAAATAATGAGATCATGTATATGAAATATGTAAAATTTGGAAGGCTAGGTCTATATATAGATGAATGGATATGAGAGAATGTGAATAAGAAGTAATTACGTATGCACTAGTCATGTATGCTAAGGATTGGTCAAAACACCACATTGTAAAATGTCTAATATGAAATTTTAATGTCTACATAATTCCCCCATTTTAAGCCATTATTAAAAATTATATATTAAAAGGAAATATTAAGTAATTTTTATACCTAAGTGTAACCATAGTGGGTGTCTTCAGGTACATTATGAATATTGAGCTTGCTCCATGCAAACATGAGTGTAAACATGGTGGGTATATTCATGTATGATTTAAGTATTAATTTTTATCCATGAAAAAATACAATTAAAAAGGTATAAATTGGTACCCATTTTTTAGATAAATTTTGAAATAACCTAGAAAATATTTTAAATGGAAAAAAAAAGCAATTGTATGTATGTGAACCAAGTTTCCTTTTGAAGTCAATATAGAATGGTATGATTATGTTCAAAGGATATGCTAATGTTGAGACCATTTATTTGAGATTAACATGTCCCAACCCACATTATATATGGGTAATTACTTAAATGTGTGTGTGTGTGTGTGTGTGTGTGTGTGTGTGTGTGTGTGTGTGTGTGTGTGTGTGTGTGTGTGTGTGTCTATAACCTCAACCACACTACTCATTATAATTTTAGGAGAATGGAGCCTAGAATAGGTTTTAATTGAAAAATGAGATCCCCATACTAGGATCATATGCAAATATGAGTATATGTGAGTAAATATGAATATCTAAATAGCATGAATCAATATATTTAGAATTATTTTATATTCAATTATGTCATCCTAGGTATCTAAGTATATTTAAGTATATGGAATGACATAATATGTCACTCAATTTCTCCCAATCTAATACCCTATGAGTTCTAAGTTAGATAACATGTGCCATAATATAAGATTATCTATAAACTATTTTACCATAATCTTGTAGACTATACCACATATGCCATCATTGTATTAACATGTGTAATATTAATAATGTATCATGTGTTTATATTTATTAATCTATAACAAAATATGAATTATTTATGTCAATTTGATTTAATATGTCCCCAAAATATGAATTATTTATGCCAATCTAAATCAAATTTTCCCCAAAATATGAATTATTTATTTTACAAAGGTTTTAATCTCTAATTCAATCCTATTATGTATGCCCCCTTATGACCCCTTTTTATCTGAGGGATGTAGCCTACAAACTATTCATCTTAGAAGAGATAATATATACGCATCATGATATATAGAAAATTGGAAATCATGTATAACATGTGCTAACATGAATATATTATGTCAGCATATAAATATTATATCATCAAATAATATATGAGACACATTTCCTAATAAATACTAGTGTCATGTAAATTAGATGTAATGATTAGTCACATAGTAATAGCCATCATAATAATAAATGTAGAAGCACTAAATAATAATCCATGTATAAGATGCATGATATGTATCATGGAACCAAAAACATGCATAAGAATGAATAATATTAATCATGACACCAAAATATTATTATATAATTCTAAATGTATCCACATAGAATCACATGTAATGTGATGGCCATGATACATACAAACAATCATATAAACATGTATGATTAAGCTCAATTTCATGCATAATAAAAATCACATAGAGAAATATTCATGCAATGAAAAATAACTATCATCTAGAGTAAGATCCATATAGATCCATGTATATCACATATGCCATCATTATATTAACATGTGTAATATGAATAATGTATCATGTGTTTATATTTATTAATCTATGACAAAATATGAATTATTTCTGTCAATCTAATTTAATGTGTGCCCAAACTATGAATTATTTATGCCAAACTAAATCAAATTTTGCCCAAAATATGAACTATTTAATTTACAAAGGTTTAAAACTCTAAGTACATCTTATTATGTCTACCCGCTTATGACCCCTTTTTAGCTGAGGGATGTAGCCTATAAACTATTCATCTTAGAAGAAATAATATATATGCATCATGATATATAGAAAATTTGAAATCATGTATAACATGTGCTAACATGAATATATTATGTCATCAAATAAATATTATATCATCAAATAATATATGAGACACATTTCCTAATAAATACTAGTGTCATGTAAATTAGATGTAATGATGAGGCACATAGTAATAGCCATCATAATAATAAATGTAGAAGCACTAAATAATAATCCATGTATAAGGTGCATGATATGTATCATGGAACCAAAAACATGCATAAGAATGAATAATATGAATCATGACACCAAAATATTATTATATAATTCTAAATGTATCCACATAGAATCACATGAATGTCATGTCCATGATACATACAAACACTCATATAAACATGTATGATAAAGCTCAATTTCATGCATAATAACAATCACATAGAGAAATATCTATGCAATGAAAAATAACTATCATCTAGAGTAAGATCCATATAGATCCATGTATATCACATATGCCATCATTATATTAACATGTGTAATATGAATAATGTATCATGTGTTTATATTTATTAATCTATGACAAAATATGAATTATTTATGTCAATCTGATTTAACATGTGCCCAAAATATGAATTATTTATGCCAATCTAAATCAAATTTTGCCCAAAATATGAACTATTTATTTTACAAAAGTTTTAATCTCTAAGTAAATCCTATTATTTATGCCCCCTTATGACCCCTTTTTAGTTTAGGGATGTAGCCTACAAACTATTCATCTTAGAAGAAATAATATATATGCATCATGATATATAGAAAATTGGAAATCATGTATAACATGTGCTAACATGAATATATTATGTCATCATATAAATATTATATCATCAAATAATATATGAGACACATTTCCTAACAAATACTAGTGTCGTGTAAATTAGATGTAATGATGAGGCACATAGTAATAGCCATCATAATAATAAATGTAGAAGCACTAAATAATAATCCATGTATAAGATGCATGATATGTATCATGGAACCAAAAACATGCATAAGAATGAATAATATTAATCATGACACCAAAATATTATTATATAATTCTAAATGTAGCCACATATAATCACATGTAATGTGATGGCCATGATACATACAAATAATCATATAAACATGTATGATAATGCTCAATTTCATGCATAATAACAATCACATAGATAAATATCCATGCAATGAAAAATAACTATCGTCTAGAGTAAGATCCATATAGATCCATGTATATCACATATGCCATCATTATATTAACATGTGTAATATGAATAATGTATCATGTGTTTATATTTATTAATCTATGACAAAATATGAATTATTTATGTCAATCTGATTTAATATGTGCCCAAAATATGAATTATTTATGCCAATCTAAATCAAAATTTCCCCAAAATATGAACTATTTAATTTAAAAAGGTTTTAATCTCTAAGTAAATCCTATTATGTATGCCCCTTATGACCCCTTTTTAGCTGAGGGATGTAGCTTACAAACTATTCATCTTAGAAGAAATAATATATATGCATCATGATATATAGAAAATTGGAAATCATGTATAAAATGTGCTAACATGAATATGTTATGTCATCGTATAAATATTATATCATCAAATAATATATGAGACACATTTCCTAATAAATAATAGTGTCATGTAAATTAGATGTAATGATGAGGCACATAGTAATAGCCATCATAATAATAAATGTAGAAGCACTAAATAATAATCCATGTATAAGATGCATGATATGTATCATGGACCCAAAAACATGCATAAGAATGAATAATATGAATCATGACACCAAAATATTATTATATAATTCTAAATGTATCCACATAGAATCACATGTAATTTGATGGCCATGATACATACAAACAATCATATAAACATGTATGATTAAGCTCAATTTCATGCATAATAACAATCACATAGAGAAATATCCATGCAATGAAAAATAACTATCATCTAGAGTAAGATCCATATAGATCCATGTATATCACATATGCCACCATTATATTAACATGTTTAATATGAATAATGTATCATGTGTTTATATTTATTAATCTATGACAAAATATGAATTATTTATGTCAATCTAATTTAATATGTGCCCAAAATGTGAATTATTTATGCCAATCTAAATCAAATTTTGCCCAAAATATGAACTATATAATTTACAGAGGTCTTAATCTCTAAGTAAATCTTATTATGTATGCCCCCTTATGACACCTTTTTAGCTGAGGGATGTAGCCTACAAACTATTCATCTTAGAAGAAATAATATATACGCATCATGATATATATAAAATTGGAAATCATGTATAACATGTGCTAACATGAATATATCATGTCATCATATAAATATTATATCATCAAATAATATATGAGACACATTTCCTAATAAATACTAGTGTCATGTAGATGGGTGTTGATAACGATGGCTGAAGGCATTTGTAACTCATCATCGAGCTAGGGCAGTCGTGCCCTAGCTTGTTTCCATTGTCTCTAGGCTTGTGTAGGAGGGGGTGATTGATTGATTGTGTGGGGTGGGGTGCTGTGGATTTAGCTATCAAATCTACTGGCTTAACCTTTATTGTTGGCTACCATTTTGTATTAAGATTGCTTTTTGGACATCATTCTATGATCAGGTTGGTGGAGGTGCCTAGATAGATCCCATTGCTATGGAGTGTCTAAGGCTAGGCATGGTTATGGATAGGAGTGAGCCTCCTAAGGCTGAACTTGGTATATGTTTTCATGAAGTGGTGGGTTTGAATATGCCATGATAGGAAGCGAGGGTGTTTGAAAATGCCTTCTTTTCTCAGACTACAGATGCTATAGATTCAGGCTTCCCTGGGGGATCTCGAATCATGAAGAATAATGGTTGCCTTAAATGGTGCAAAGAAAGACCCAAACTGGTAATCCCTTTTGAAATGATCATTGAAGATGTCGAATACTACTCTAAGCATTCGCTGTATTGCAATTTTTTGGGTTTAAGAGTTTCCCTTCAATTTTTGGAGAATTGGGCTCAGAGAGTGTGGGAACCAAAGGGTGAAATGGAGGTCACGTTGCTTGCAAAAAACTTTTTCATGGTTACATTTCTTTGCCTAGCTGATCACAATAGGGTTTCTGAGAGTGGGCCCTATTTTTACAATCAAGTTAGGCTATTCATCAAACCATGGCATGCAAGATTTAATCCTTTTGAGGAGCTCCCAAATCAGGTTCTAGTATGGGTTTGGTTGCCCAGATTTCCAATAGAATGTTTTCAAGAGGATGTTCTTCATATGCTTGCATCGATGCTCAGAAGGCCGATGGGGTCTTTAACACAAACCTTGGGTAATAAAGTTATGAATTTTTCTTGAATTTACATGGAAATTGATCTGAGTAAACCACTACAAGATGTAGTGGAGATGTGTGTGGGCTCACATTCCTAGGTGTAACAACTGGATTATGAGACCCTTCCTTTCTAATGCCACCTTTGTCATGAATATGGCCACCTAGTGTGAAGATGCCTAAGGGCCAAACTAGTGGAGCAACAACCTCTACCTCCTCTTAGTAACACTCTTGGTGCTGATAAAGGGAAGAAGACTGTTGCTGGTGAGGGCAAGGATGATGAGGGTTTTATTCAGGTTAAGGCTAAAATCATAATAGAGGATAAAAGAGGACTCTAATGGAGTGACAAGAGGATGATACCTTTAATAGGTTTGAGGTCTTGGATGAATTGGGACATCAAGAAGTTAATCCTAAGTTAATTAGTGTAGATCAAATTATAGTGGATTCTAGACTGGAGATTAGTTCTTCCATTCCTCCCTCAGCTGCTCATGTGGAATGTGCCATGCCTATGGTCATGAATGGGTAGATAAGGGCTCAGATTATTTTAGAGACTGATGATATGGGACAATGTGTAGAGGAAGTGACTCTTCCTACACAGACTATGGTTTTAGATATGAATAAGTGAGGTAAATCTTCTCCTCATCTAGGCATTCTTCAAGAGGATGGTAAGAAGGGGGTTTCATAGAAAAATGTTAAAATGGGACAAAAGAAGGATTTAGAGAAGATTAAGATGATAAGAGAGACTTTAGTGGAGTCAAGATCTGTTAAGACCTTAGATTCCCACTGTTTGACTCCTCCCAAATGATCATTATTTCTTGGAATGTAAGGGGTCTGAACAGCAGCCCTAGACAAAAAGCTATTCAAGAATTAGTTAGAAGTCATTCTCTTGATGTTCTCTTTCTTCAGGAGACTAAGGTTTATATGGAATGTATGATGAGTATCACACCTAAGTTGTGGAGGCATGGTCAATGTCAGTGCATTGAAGCTCAGGGATCTTCAATGGGTGTGGCATGTCTATGGAACCCACGAAAGATCCAACCTGTGTCTTGGATTTCCTTCAAGTCTTCCCTATCCATGGTTTCTTTGTGCATAGAGTTTGGGTAATCTATCCTTTTTTCTAATGTCTATGCTCTTATTTATTTCCAAGGTAAACTTTTGGTATGGAATAATATTCATGCGGTTCACAGTTTATTTCCTTACTTGCCATGGATTATTACTAGAGACTTTAATGTTATTCTTTATTTAACTAAAAAATGGGGAGGTAATGCAAGACTGGATCCCTCCTCTATCTTACTTCAGGATAATATTTTGGCACTAAATCTCATGGATATCAAGCCTAGCAATGGCCACTTCACTTGGAACAATAAAAGGGTGGGTGACAGGTGCATTGCTGAACGACTTGACCATTTCATGGTTTCATATTTTTGGGTGGGTGGATTATGGTCTTCTAGCTCTAAGATATTAGATTGGAGAGGTTCAGATCATTGGCCCATAAAGCTTATCATTTCCTCAGCCTATTTGCCTCAAAAGCTACCTTTCAAGTTCTAGCTCATGTGGCTCAGGGACTCGAACCTGTAAGGATGTGTGGCTGAATGGTGGAAGGTAGGTAGACCTGATTTTGGTTCAGCTATGTATATTTTTACCAAGCTCCTCCAATATATTAAGTATCAGCTCAAATGGTGGAATCAACAATGATTTGGGAACATTTACCAAGCAAAAAATGAGGCTCAAATGGAGTTGAATGATATTACCAAGTTGATTAGGGAAGAGGGGGTGTCTGATTATTTGTTACAGGAAGAAGCTAGGGCTCTAAAAACATTGGAGGAATGGGAGTTGAGAGAGGAAATCTTTTGGAAATAGAAAGCATGGAATGTGTGGCTTCAAGAGGGGGATAAGAACACTACCTTCTTTTTCAATTCAGTGAAAGCTAGACAACATGGTAATGCTATATCATCTTTGGTGAATGACAAGGGGGAGGTTATCTATTCTACCCAAGATATTTCCAATGAAGTGGTGTAGTATTTTGCTTCTTTATTTAGGGAGGAATCATAGGGGGACTTAGCTGTAGAGGCTTAGGTTCTCTCATGTATTCCTTCTTTGGTTTCTTTAGAAATGAAAGAGCATCTTATGAGTGCCATATATTTGGAGGAGTTAGAGAAGATTGTTTTCCAGATGCAAAAGGAAAGGTGCCTAGTCCAGATGGCTTCTCGATTGAGTTCTTCCAAGAATTTTGGGACATTATCAAATTTGATTTATTGGCAGTTATTCAAGAATCCCAAGAGAATAAGCAAATGCTCTAGGCCTTAAACTCTACCTTCCTAGCTCTCATTCCCAAGGGGGAGGGGGTTGATTGATTAAGTCAATTACACCCCATTTCTCTTTACAATGTAATTTATAAAATTATATCTAAGTTGATTGCTAATAGGTTAAAAAAGTGGCTTACAATGCTTATTTCTAAAGAGTAAAGTGGCTTTATGGAGGGCCATCAAATTTTGGATGGAGTGGTTGTGGCTACAGAGACTATCCATTTCATGGCCAAGTCCAAGGACAAGGCTATGTTCATCAAGTTGGACATGAGCAAGGCTTATGACAGAGTTTGTTGGTCTTTCCTCTAGAAGGTTTTGGGTGCCTTTGCTTTTGAGGAGGAATGGATTCTTTGGGTAATGAGTTGTATAAATTCAAATTCTTTCTTTGTTTTGATTAATGAGGAGCATTCTAATCTCTCTGGGGCCTCTCAGGGTTTGTGGTAAGGTGACCCTCTCTCTCCTTACCTATTTCTTCTACTAGTGGAAGGGTTGGGATGGTTGATTAAAAGGAATGTTAAAGGGGCCTTTATTCAGGGTTGGCAATGGGGAGGGGGCCTTCTTGTACAATCTCACCTATAGTTTGTGGATGATGTGGCTTTGATGGGTATGGCTACTATTATGGAGGCTTCTAATATATGCAAAGGCTTAGATGTCTATCTTGCTACTTTAGGGCAGTTAATTAACAAGGGAAAGTCTTCAATTTTTTATTCAACACTCCACCTCCCATTTAGTGAAGAGTCACTCATATTCTTAGGTTCCAAATTGGGTGTTTTCCTTTGCTATACCTTGGGATCCCTATTTTGGATGGCAGGTAGTCTAGGGAGTCGTGGCAGGTTATTTTGGACAAGGTCCGTGTTAAAGTGAACCATTAGACCCATCATTGGCTATCCTTTGCTGGTCAAGTCTAGTTGCTTCAATTTGTAGTGCAAGCTCTTCCTCTCTATAGATGTATGATTTAGGTGGCACCTGTGAGCTTTGTTAGGGGCCTTGATTCCTTAGCAAGATAGTTTTTATGGGCTGGTAATTTATCATCAACGAAGTGGAGCCTGATTAAGTGGGAGGTAGTTTATAGCCCAAAAAGGTTTGGTGGTCTTGGATTATGGCAGTCTTTTCTTTTTGGTACTACTCTGGTAGCTAAATTATATTGGTGATGGTGTGTGGAATAGGACTAGGTGTGGGCCAGGATCTTATACCATAAGTACTTTCTTGGGATCCCCCAGAAAGATACCCCTCGGTATAGCATGATAGGGAAAGGCTCAGTGATTTGGACTATGCTTAAGAAAGGAGCTACGCTCATTAAGGGTGGACTATTCTGGATCTGCAAGAGTGGGATAGAGGCACATTTTTGGCAAGACTCTTGGGATGGCTATGCTCCCATAGTTACCCTATATCCTCACTTAAGTATATTTTCCTAGAGGTTTTGTGAAGCTGGATGGATTAGGGTGTGTGACTTTAAGTCCCTTTCCCTTTATGGGCAGGTGGTGGAAGCAAGATGGAAGACCCTAGGGGAGTGGCCTATTTTCAGATTGGAGGTAGAGTGTGTTGAACTTCATTACATTCTTTCTTGTCATAGCTATAGTGCCCTTATGGATAGTGATGTGTTGGCTTGGGCCCCTAATCCCAAGGGCACATACACTGTGTCTTCTGGTTATTAGGAGTTGCTCTCTTAGTAATTAGATGGGGGGAGGAAAGTTCACTGGTGGAAAAAAGTCTGGAATAGATTTTCTTGGCCAAAGTGTAATTGCTTTATTTGGACTTTGGTTTGGAATAGATGCTTAACTTTGGAAAATATCTAGAAGAGGGGCTTTGTTGGTCCTTCGAGGTGCATTCTCTAAAGTGGTGTGGAGGGAGATTCTCTGCACTTATTCTTCCACTTCCCCTTCATAATGCAACTATGGCATCTCTGGTGGGATGTGTGTAAATGCCAGTGTATTCATGCATCCTCCTTGGCATATTTTTGGATGAGATTGGGGAGACCCTCCTCCTCAGCTCCCTTCTTGTAGGATGTTTGGTATGCTGGTCCTATCTTCTTGCTATGGTAAGTTTTGTTGGAAAGGAATTGCAAAAGTTTTAGGGGTGAAAAATTGGGGATTCAATAGGTTTGGATTAGAATCTTCGAAATGATCCAAGAAATTGTTGAAGCTAAGAGTGAGATTATTTTGTCGCTAAAGAAGGGTGATGCTGAGATGGTTGATAGATTGGGCATCCAAGGGATATCTCTAGCCTTAGCTTACATCAGGAGAGGTAGACATGTGATACATAGAGTTCAAAGGATGGGGAAATGGCTGCCACCTCCAGCTAGTTTTTTGAAAATTAATATGGATGGTTCTTCCAAGGGTAATCCAGGGTCGGCTGGGATTGGTGGGATTGGTAGAGATTCTTCTGGTTCTGTGGTTTTAATTTTCTTGACTAATAAAGAGTTGCAGAAAATTAATAGGATGGAAGGCTTGGTGATCCTGTATGCTTTAAGGAAGCTTATGATCTAGGGTGGAGGAAGGTAATTTGTGAAGCTAACTCTCAAGTCTTGGTCAATCTGTTCCTTGAGAGGAAGATCTCTAACATTAGCTGGCAACTATCTACATTAGTCCAACAGATACTATAGGTTAGCTCTTGTATGTATTCAATGTCTTATGCCCATATTCCAAGGGAATGGAATAGGGCAGCCAATTGCTTGGCAAAATGGGCATCAAAAGATATAGATGGCCAAAAGATTGATGGTTGGTAGCAGATGCCCTACGAGTTATGTCAGGGCCTGGAGAGAATTCTTGTTGAAGATGAGAGTGGTATTGGGGAGTGATGATCTTGTTCTAGTTTTTTTGTAGTCTCTAGTGGTTCCTAGGGCTTGGCCCTATGTTGTTCTATAATCAGCTATTCTAAGTTTCAATAAAAATTTTACCCCTATTTTTTCAAAAAAAAAATACTAGTGTCATGTAAATTAGATGTAATGATGAGGCACATAGTAATAGCCATCATAATAATAAATGTAGAAGCACTAAATAATAATCCATGTATAAGATGCATGATATGTATCATGGAACCAAAAACATGCATAAGAATGAATAATATGAATCATGACACCAACATATCATTATATAATTCTAAATGTATCCACATAGAATCACATGTAATGTGATGGCCATGATACATACAAACAATCATATAAACATGTATGATTAAGCTCAATTTCATGCATAATAACAATCACATAGAGAAATATCCATGCAATGAAAAATAACTATCATCTAGAGTAAGATCCATATAGATCCATGTATATCACATATGCCACCATTATATTAACATGTTTAATATGAATAATGTATCATGTGTTTATATTTATTAATCTATGACAAAATATGAATTATTTATGTCAATCTGATTTAATATGTGCCCAAAATATGAATTATTTATGCCAATCTAAATCAAAATTTTCCCAAAATATGAACTATTTAATTTACAAAGGTTTTAATCTCTAATTAAATCCTATTATTTATGGCCCCTTATGACCCCTTTTTAGCTGAGGGATGTAGCCTACAAACTATTCATCTTAGAAGAAATAATATATATGCATCATGATATATATAAAATTAGAAATCATGTATAACTT
>JARHVA010005921.1:520000-535000 GCA_037957365.1 Torreya grandis
AACACTGATGAAAAAATTGGAATACTATCCTATAAGAAATTAATCAAACTTTTAGTGAGGCACCAACCCCACAAGGAGCATTAACCCCTCACTAGTCAAGCACCAACTTAACTAGTGATTTTAACAAGATTTAACCTGTAAAGAGGATCCAACCCCCTAGATAACCAAGCACCAATTAAGATACCTTGAATCTCTAATACCCATTGGAAACTTGTTTATTATTCAATTGATGATGACTTCCTTTGTTTTCTCTTCTCACACTTCTTTCTCTCTCAAATGGCCTATTAGGCCTTCTCACTTAATCATCCCTCTCCTTGGTAGAATTAGGTTAAATTACCTTGATCAAAACCTTTATAAACACATTTATATACTCATGTAATATTCATCTCATATCTCTTATGATCTTTAATCCCTTAACCTCTTCTCTAAAACATTATATCCTTAATTTTTCAATACTCTAACTAGTCAAAATATGCTTACTAGGCCTTAATTTTATACTTGATTCTTTATCATACCCATATTGGTAAGCCAAGGACCTAACCATACTTGTATTATGAGTGAAATAGATCACTACACACGTTTAAAAATTTAAACAAACATTTCATGGGTCAATAATTACCCTTAAGGGATAAAACCACCATTAGGCCTAATAGAGACCTAATGTAATTAGGCATTCCTTAAGCACATGTTTCACATAGACATCTTTTTAACTCTTTGATCCTTCACTAATGGATTAAACACTTAATATTTCACTTTATTATACCCCTCATAAACTATCCTTCTATCCCAACTACCATTTGGATATTTTCACTCCTTGAACCATCTAATTAGGTCTACTCACCATTAGACCTTCTCACTACCATAAACTTTTTCTTGTAAATTTGAACCATATACATAAATTTTCCACATAACCCACACATAAAATAATATTAATAAGATATTTATGACTTGAAATACTTTTTAAAATGCTTTGGTATTCATCACATAGGCCAAAAGGCCTTAAGAACACTCCTATAGATGGCTCACATAAAATAATATTAATAGGATATTTGTGACCTAGAATAATTTAAAAAATGCTTTGGTATTCACCACATAGGCTAAAAGGCCTTAGGAACACTCCTATAGATGGCTTACTCGGAACCACCAAACATTGTCAACAAATAGTCAAAACAAATTGACTCTTCATACTTTAAAAGGGACTTACAATGAGGATAAATAAATTAACATGATCCTATGAGACATTTATACAAAAATTAATATCATTTTATCCTCCAACTTAGTGAAAAATTAATTAGAATCATCATTTTCACACACAGAGAAAGTTGCTTATAGCACCAAAAACATAGTCAAGAAAATCAAGTCATAGAACACCTATGGGAAAATTTATATGATATTAAAATGGATTTTTTATAAAATTTATCACCCTTATATTTCATCTTAAAATCTATATTTCATGTTCATATATCAGTATTTTTTTACATACCATTCTCATTACTTCACTCTACACAGACTTCATTGTGTTAGATAGACCAGTTTGATGACAACTTTTTACTTGAGTATAGGAATCATAAAAACTTATAAAAAAAATGGATAGGAGTAATATTTATTTAATAATTAATCCATAAATTATGATCCATACCTAGTCCTCTTCAACTAGTCCCTAATCTCATTCTCATTCTCACCTAATTTTCTCACTATTTTGCTCACTAGGCCTTTTTAGCAATA
The DNA here is from genome assembly GCA_037957365.1 of Torreya grandis. Lineage (NCBI taxonomy): Eukaryota > Viridiplantae > Streptophyta > Pinopsida > Cupressales > Taxaceae > Torreya > Torreya grandis. The sequence continues at coordinate 521,726 of JARHVA010005921.1, forward strand.
GTCTAACTTACATGACCAATTTAACACATTTTTTTGTCTAAAAAATTCTTATTAAATTTAATGGTAACAAATTATAAGTATTACACTTCATCCTCCATCCATTTTCATGTTTTGACCTAGTCAACCTTGCCTAATACATCAACATTCCTAAAAACAAGGGTTTTCCTGTAGCTTCTACTCACTGTCAAGACAAACCAAAAACATATGAGGAAACCTTGAAGATTAATTTACATTTTAAAAACATAAAAATAGGTTAATATGATCATTATGATCCATAACTGACTATATCTTTCTTATTAGGTCATTATAAGGGTTTTGAGAGGGTTTTGACTCGTTTCACTTCTTAGCAATCATTCATAAAATATTTCCCTTCAAATCCAAAACCAATTATAGGAAAATAAAAATATGGACCTTCCCCAACTTCCATGAAGTTCTTATGATCTCATGAAAAGGTTTCACATGCCAACGAGTACAATAAATCTCTTCTTGAGTCTGTAACACCCCATTTTATGCACACAAAGAACCTTATCATAAGTTTTCATGATTTCTCATTTTGATATTGTCTTCAAAATTTATACATAAAATTAAAATGACCTATCACACTCTTTAAAATACTTTAAATATCTCTATCACCTTTTTAAATGATCTTTACCCTTCATTAGGCCATTATAGGTCATTTTTCATACTAGGCCTTATACTTCCAATCATGCTTAGACTATGATCATGCCTTAAAACCTATTGAACTATCTTAAAAACCTCATCTAGATGTCATGTGACCTCATATCCTACTCATAAACTTCTAATATTTCTCATACAAGTCTCAAATGGCTCAACTCATCATGTTACTAGACCTATGCCATTTCACTAGGTCTTTCAAGTAAAGATTAAGCCTCTAAACTAGACCTTGGAACTCATCAATAAGAAATTTTATCTCTTGACCATTATTAAAATATATTAGGAATATTTATCATGCCTATACTAACCTAAATAAAAATAACTCTACTATGATTCATGCATACATTTTCTTCATAGAGTTAGACCATGCTACTCAAGATACCTAGTACTCAAAGTTTGGACACAAACAAGCTAGTTCTCAATGATGTCATTATTAAAACATGATTATCTAAAGACAAGTTTAATTTAAATATAATTTATGATCTCTACCACATTACAACCTTGTGCTAAGATCTCATATAGAATACAAGGACTTGTTGACCCATGTGCTTACCTTGTATGCTCCTCAGTACTCAAATCTTAATCAAGATGTTTCCCTTGTATCTTGAACATGATATTGAAATGTCATAAAACATAAGAAATAATATAAATTTACCTTCAAATTTTATCTCAATATATAGATAAAACTTATTTTTCACACACCCATTCACCAAACATGACATCAACTCTGACTTTTGACATGAAGGACATTCAACTTAACTTTGACATCAATGATAACATTCATGTCTTAATACAAACACTATGAACATACCTCAAAAATCTCCCCCTCTGTCATTTATGGAAAACACTCTTAAACATATTATATCATTTTATTTCCTTTAAATTGGATCTTCTTCAATACCTAATCTTGAAATAATAACTTTCTCCCCCTTTGACATTAATGACAAAGGTTTATCTTCTTAGCAGTTATTTGATACTTAGACCTAGAAAAAAATACCTTTTCACTAAAATGTCCTCATCAATTATTTATATCAAAAAATTTATCACATTTTAGGCTTAAAAACCTACTCATGAGACATGATTGGCTCCCTTTATCTCCATGAAAATTTAAGACATTTTCAAAATTGTGACATGGTTTGGTCAAGTCATCATGTAATTTTTTGTGAATTGTCTCTTGTTATCATACCTATAGTAGACTTTCTTTGACTTAACCTTGAATCTAAAGGTATCCTAAGACCACAAAACTCCCCCTATGACCAAGCATCCTTCATGTTTCTTACTTATTGTCTAATTACCTCCATGAATCCTAATGGAGTCACCTCTTCTCTAAATAACTAAAACAACATAAATTTAGGAGATCCCCATATCTCCATGTCCTTATAGGAATAAACATCCTTCATGATCCTATCATTCTTGATTTTTCCTTCTAGATTGACCTCCTAAATCTTTGTTTGAGAAACATTCTGGCTTGATTTTTTAGTCTTGACTCCTTTATCAACAATCTGAGCTGATAGATAAAATTATTGGCATTCCTTTACATCTTTATTTTACTCTACCATGGAAAATAGTCCACTCAAACTTACAGACTAGTTATCAACCTTAGCTACCTTGGGTTTCCACTTACTATTTTGTCTTCTTTTTTGTATTCTAAAAGCTTCAAATTTCTTGTCTTATCTTTAGAAGTCATGCATACATTATTTTTAAATATGACTAATCTTATGACAATTGAAACATATTATCCCTCTAGATGGAACCACACCATGACCCATACTTCTTGGTTGAGGTTTTCCTCATAGTTCCATAAAAATTCATTCTTAGAGGGCCTTCTACAATGCCTTGCTCTATGACCAAATTGGTTACATGAATAAAAATATCAATTAAAATAATTAGCATACCTTATTTTATTAGGTTTCCTGATAGTATTAGATTTTGTTCTGTCATCTCCCTCATTATTTGGTTGATTTTTGAATTTTTTGATCACATTAGTGTCCTTCTCCTGATCTTATATGAATCAAAGGCTTCTTGTGTCATTATCAATCTTTTGACTACTCATAAGGTTATCTAGATCATTGGTAAATTTTTTTAAACCTTACAAATGACTTGACCTTATTTTATGCTTGTTTCAATTTACCTCTCAAGGAGTTCACTTCAGCTACATACCTTGCACATTGTTCTTCTTTTAAATCTAGGCTTATAGTCACAATTTAAAGTTGACTCTCCACCTATTTGACTATTTCCTCTTGTTCTTTAAAGTTGTTTCTTAGTCTAGATTCAAATAAGCTAATTTTATCTTCATAATATTTGATAAGAGATGTCATTAAACTATTCTTCTTCTTTACCATCTTAATTTCTTATAGAGTATTCATCAACTCAACTTCAAAATCCACCTCATCTCCTTCTTCATTTGTATCATCAACAACACCTCTGATCCATATAGACTCTTCTAGATTTGATCATATTGATTTTTTAGCCATGAAGAGAACCTAATTAACATCAAGACTATCACCTTCATGATCACTTTATGAATCACTTATCTCACTCTTATCAGATGAGCTGTAATCTTCCTTGGTGTAAAGACTCCTTTTATTTTTGAATAACTTTTTCTTGTTATCAATTAAAAAATTTATTGTTATTATCATATTTATAAGACATTTTATCATCATCATAATCTTCATCATGCTCTACATCATCATTTTTCTTATTCTTATGAGTACATATGTTGAAAAACTATCCAACCTTTCCATAATTGAAGCATTTAAAATCTAGCTTGCCCTTGTATTTACCTAAACTTATCTTCAGCTTTCTTGCAAACATAGCTATCAAATCATCATCATAAATATTAGATTTATTATTATCTTTTAATTTATTGCCTTGTAAATTATTATCTTTTGTCTTTTTTTCTTTGAATGCAGCTTCCTTCTTTGTAGGTTTTCCTTCACTTGTCCTCATCTCATAGGATGTTATGGTTCCATGAAGTCCATCCATCTCTAGCTTATATAGATCTTTCATTTCTTCAACAACACATACCTTAGAATAAAATTTTGGAATTATAGATTTCAAAACCTTTTGAAAAATATTAGTCTCTTTCAATTCTTCTCCTAGACCTCTTATAATGTTGACCACCTCATCAACCCTCAACAAGTAAGCTACAATGGTCTCATCTTTATTCATTTTTAGACTTTCAAATTTTCTTCTATGGATTTAAAACTTTGAAAATTTGTATTTGGAGTCTCCCTCATGATTATAATTCAACATATTATACATTTATTTGGTATATATATACAATTTTTACCTCTGATAGGTCACACATAATACCATTCATTGCTTTTGAGTTATTGTCACTAGCCTTCTTTCATGTTACATCCATAGGAGGAATAGCAGGTTTAGTATACCCATACAAGACTGATTTACAAACATAATGACCTTTATAAATTATATATTTCCTCATCCTAACAATCCAAAAGTCATAATTGGATCCATTGAACAATGAAGCTTTGCTTTTAGAAAAAACCACCTTGTGCTTGACTAGCCATCTTTGCTTGTTTAGAATCTCCTTTAAGTTTTAATACCTCCTTAAAAATACCTAATATAATACCAAAATTTTAAATTATAGTTAATAATAGGGTTTGAATCATTTATACTAAAATATTCCTCTAATTTCACTTAATATTCATGAAGCATTCATTCATTTACATACATCAATTAATGCATACACAAACATCTATGAAAGCAAACATCATAAGGACATGAAATATATGTGGGAAACCCTATATGGTAAATACAAAAAACTTATTCAAAACTTATAAATATATATTATAAGTAACAAATTAAACTTTTAGTGAGGTACCAACCCCACAAGGAGCACCAACCCCTCACTAGTTAAGCACCAACTCAACTAGTGATTTTAGCAAGTTTCAACCTACAAGGAGGCTCCAAACCCATATATAACCAAGAAAAAAATAATATAACTTGAATATATGATCACCATTTAAAACATATTTATTTTTAATTTATGATTAATTCCTTTGTTTTCTCTTCTCACATTTCTTTCTCTCTCAAATAGCCTATTACGCCTTGTCGCTTAATTAGCCCTCTCCTTAGCAAATCCGGTCAAATGAACTTGCTCAACACCTATAGAAACACATTTATATACTCATGAAATATTAATATCAGATATACTATGATCTTTAATCCCTTAAACTATTCTCCAAAACACTATATCCTTCACTCAATAGCTCAATACTCTAACTAGCAAAAATAAGCTTTTTAAGCCTTGACTTTATACTTGATTGTTTATCATACCCATCTTGGTTAGACAAGGACCTCAACATACTTGTATTATGATTTAAATAGATCAATTCACATGTTTAAAAATTTAAACAAACATTTTATAGGTTTTTCATTACCATTAAGGGATAAAACCACCATTGGGCCTAATAAAGACCTAATGCAATTAGGCCTTCATTAAGCACACATTTCACTGAAACCTCATTTGAACACTTTGATCCTTCATAAATGGATGAAAAAATTCTTATGTAAATTTAATATACCTATCATAATCTTTCCTTATGTTCCTATTATCATTTGGCTCTTTTCACTCCTTGAACCATCTAATTAGGTCTACTTGCCATTAGGCCTTCTCACTGTTAGAAAGTTTATCTTATAAATTTGAACCATATACACAACTTTGACACATAAAATCATATTATTATGATATTTTTGAATTAAAATACTTCATAAAATGATTTTTTATTCACCACATATTCCAAAATGCCTCAAGAACACTCATGTAAATGGCTTACTTAGAACCACCAAACATTATCAACAAATAGTCAAAACCATTTAACTCTCCATACTTGAATAGGGACTTTAAATGAGGAAAAATACATTAAAATTATTTTATAAGACCTTATAATACCTTAAATATCATTTTATCCTATAAATTATTACAAAATGACTTAGAATCATCATTTTCACACACACACACATAGAAAGTTACTTGTGCACCAAAAACATAGTCAAGAAAATCAAGTCATAAAACACATGTGGGAAAAATTTTGTGATATTAAAATGGATTTTTGATAAAATTTATTATCCTTATATAATATTTTAAAATATATATTTCATGTTCATATATCAATATTTGTCTTATAGACCAATCTCATTACTTCCCTCTGCACAGACTTCACTATGTTAGATAGACCAGCTTGATGACAAATTTTTGCTTCAGTATAGGAATAATAAACACTTATAAGACAAGGGGATATTATTAATATGTATTTAATAATTACCTCATTTATTAGGATCCATGCCTATCCCTCTATAACCAATACGTAATCTCATTCTCACTTAGTTTTCTCACTATTTTGCTCATTAGGCATGTTTAGTGATAGGAAAACTTCTATGACCAGTTTAGCACAATTTTTGGTCTTAAAAATGATCATAAAATTTAATTTTAATAAATTATAAGTGTTACAAATCATCCTCCATCCATTTTCATGCTTTGACCTTGTCAACCCTCCCTACTACATCTAAAAATTTGAAAATAAGGGTTTTCATGTAGCTTCTACTCATTATCAAGAAAAACCAAATCCATATAAGGAAACCTTGAATATTTATTTACATGTTATAAAGATAAAACTAGGTCAATAGGACCATTGTTATCCATAACCAACTAGATCTTTCTTATTGGGTCATTATAAGGGTTTTTAGAGGGTTTTGATTGGTTTCACTTCTTAGCAATCATTCATAAAGGATTGCCCTTAAACTCCAAAAAAATATATATGAAACTTTAATAAATTATATTTTTTTAGGATCTCATTCAAATGTTTCACATGCCAACAAGCACAAGAAATATCTTCTTGGGTTTGAAACACCCCATTCTGTACACACAAGGAACCTTATCACAGGTTTTCATGCTTTATCCTTTACGTATTGACTTAAAAATTTATCCATAAACTTAAAATGACCTATAACACTTATTTAAATTATTTAAATATCTATTTCACCTTTTTAAATGATCTTAACCCCTCATTAGGCCACTATAGATCACTTTGTATACTAGGCCTTATACTACCAATCATACTTAGACTATGATCATTCCTTGAAACCTATTTAAATATATTAAAAACCTAATAAAAATTTAATATGAATTAATATACTACTCATACACTACCAACATTTTTCATATATGTCTCAAATGGCTCAACTCATCATGCTACCAGACCTATGTCATTTCACTAGGTCTTTCAAGTAAAGATTAAGCCTCAAAACTAGACCTTGAAAATAATTATAAAGCTCTTTGGTCTCTTTATCATTTTTAAAATATATTAGAACAATTTATCATTCATGTAATAACCCAAATCACAAAGCTTTACTATGATTCATGCATACATTTTCTTCACAGAGTTAGACTAGGCTACTCAAGATACCTAGTACTCAGAGTTTGGACACAAACAAGCTAGATCTCAATGATGTCATTTTTAAAACATGATTCTTTGAATAAAATTATACTTTGAATAAAATTTATGAGATCTATGACATCCTTTTTCTAAGACCTCATATATAATATAAGGACTTATTGGCCCATGTACTTACCTTTTATGCTCCTCAGTACTTAGAGCTCAATCAAGAAGCCTCCCTTGTATCTTGAACATTATATTGACATGTCATTAAAACTTAGAAATAATACCATGCTTCCTTCAAATTTTCTCTCAAAATAGATACAAAACTTCTTTATCACACTCCACTTCACCAAGCATGACATCAACTCTTACTTTTGACATGAGGGACATTCAACTTAACTTTGAAATCAATGACAACATTATTTCATTAATACCAACACTAGAAACATACCTCAAAACCCTTATTCTAGCCAATCATCTCTAAAGTTTGATATTCAATTAACCTATTGTCTAAAATTTGGACTCAATAAAATTGATTCAAAGGATCAATTAAGGAAACATAAAAAATAAAGGAAGGGTAAGGTATAAAAGGATGATTTATAGGTTAACATAAAAGAATCAATTCTTAAGACTGAATAATAGCCCAGATAAAGTTTCACCAGTGTATGTTGAGTTTCACATAAGCTTAAAATTCATCCATGTAGGGAATGTAGTTAAAGGAGATGTCATGTGCTCAGTTCCTATAGCTTTATTCTATATATAAACACTTGCAACATTATAGTTAACATAAATAAAAACTTATAATTACCTTATAAAATGAGAATAAATGTACAAATAAACTAGAATATCATGTCATTTATTCTTAATTAGACATATGTATTTTAAAAAGGATCATATCATATCCTTTAGCACTAATATTCTCCTATTTTTAAAATAAAATTAGAAGGCATTCATAAATTAGACAAAACCAAAAATAATCAAAACCCATAAAATGTAAAAACTCTAAGTACATTAATTTTTCATGCCTCCTATTACAAAATTATCGACATTATATCAGTGATACAAAGCAACATATATATGAGTGAGATGGGATCCACCACCACTTTTCATATAATACCACTCTAATCCATCACATAAAAAATAGTTATAACCAAACAATAATGTGTCCCAAAAGAGACAAAATGGGGAAGATCACATAAAACATGACAATAACTTTACCTTTCGAGACCAGAGATGAATGAAACTATCATCAGCTATAATGTTGAGGAGGGCCACTTCCTAATTACAATTGGGTACTTTATTAAGTTGATAGTGTTTGTGTAATGAGATTTGACTCTCTATCTAGTTTGGGTAGATTGAAAATTTTCTCCCTAAATATAACTTTGGCTTAAGTGATTAATTTAGCATGTGTATTAAGAGGGACCTCAATAGAGACCTTCACTATGTTGACCTATCTAATACTATTAGTAGACTACATGATGATCTTCATCTATATTATTACTTTACACCTTCCTCTTCATGAATACCTTGAAATGATTAATGTGAACCCAAAATTCAATAGTTATGATTAAAGTGACATCAAGGTGTAAGAGCATAGTAATCTAGACCTATTTGAAGTAAGTAACAATTTGGTCCCTAATTTTATCCAAGGGTATAATAATATCTTGGATGTATCTAATCCAATCCTCCAAGTCAATCCTCATGCTCTTTGTGATTTTTTGGTGTAACTTGAAGTAGATGAGGGGCATGATTTTGAGCTTAGGGAATATCCCCTTATTGATGATCACCACCATATTCTTGTATTTTTTATCAATTATGGTGATCTAATCTATGTACTATTTTTCTCTCTAAAAGAGAACACTACCCTTTGAAATAGATATGGTCATCTATAATAAGGTTGATAAAAATTCCACTAGTGTTTTTTCCACCTTGCTAATGAGGCCAGCTCAAAATGATGCCTTGAATTGGGAATCTAAGGTTCTAACTTTTTCCTTGAGATCTTCCATGAGCTTATGTGTTAGCTCATTTTCAACATATAATATAGAGACAAGACCCACTATAATCATTTCATCTATTAAATGAGTCCTATTCTTAGTAATAGATAATAGGTCCCACTCTATCCTCCACATAATGGAGTCTCCATCATGGGTGAAGTTTTGGGTCATCACCCTTTTCATCCTACCAGTATCTTTGTCAAATTAAAGATGTATATATGGGTCCCCATGATAAATAATATTGGGCTTCTATTATCTAGAAACTTCTATGGGACCATCCCATTATTCCTAGGGTTTTTTAAGATAATTTAGTAGTTGAAGTGGATGGTGGAGGCAATTGTGGAAGTGGAAATAAAGGAGGATAGATGTGAAATGAGATGGAATATTGAGGGGGCAAGTTGGTTGAAAATGAAGGATTAGATAGGGGATTTTCCCATGGGAATAAATGTTATCTCATTTGCTCCTAATTCATATAGAATTTGGTACTAATTATGCATGGAAGGTGGGTGATCATTCTAAAGTATGATATGTGTTGATTAAATCCAATTCTAAGGTAACTAGGTGTGAGAGAGAGGGAGCTCAAAGATGGTGATGAAAGTGTGAGGGGAGGATATGCTAATGGCCTAGGGGAAATAAGCTTTAGGTGTTATTTTCAAATTGAAGTTTTACCCTTTATAGAAGTGGTTTCAAGGCTTATCTATTCAATTTGCATAATAGGAACACTCCTCAGTTTGTGGGTGACCTTGTGTGAGGATTAAATCCCTAGAAAGGGATGGTTCCCCTAGTGAATCACCTAAACTAAGATTAATCTAACTCTATCCTATCTACTATACTTTAAAATATATAAGGTGTGAAATAAACATGAGGTGATACACCAAAATGTGTGGTCTCATCCACTTTCTTATGATATCACAAGAGGACTAAAAAAGATACTAAATTTGTCTTACACACTCTTTGAATCAAGCTTCCCATGCATTAATATTTCACATGAATGTAATAGATTATTTTAGGAATAGAAATGGGTAGTTAAAAGGTCCTATTTGAGTCATAATCAACCAAATTTCACAACCAATCACCTACATAACCAAATTTAACACAACATATAACCTATAGAGATGAACCTTCTTGCATCAAGGTGAAAGGAAATGGATATATACAAGAGAATTTTGTATATATAAGTATAGATATACAAAACATTAGAATCACACAAGAATAAAATAATTGAGAAGGTAAAATTAGTATTTTATTAATCCAAATTATTAAACTATAGTAGTATATTTCTCTCTAGAGGTAGAGTTTAATTACAATGAGTAGAGTGATCAACAATAAGGAATTTCCATCTTAATATATATAAAATAGATGCAATAGAGAGAGGATAAATCATTACTTAGATGTATAAATTCAATTGTTAAAACTTATTTTTTCCTAGTAAAGAGAGAATGCAAGCACAAAATAATGCCATTAGACCATCCTTGATGCACTAGCCTACCATATTAATGACCTTTCTCATGGAGATTGGCATAGGAGTGAAGGAGAGGCATATTTGTTTACTATGTCTATCTTTTGAAGTGATTGAGGTTTTGAATGTGGTGAAATTATTTTTCCATTCTATTTTAAACTCCTAAATCCATCCTTAACTCACCCCATATCTACCTCTTGTGCATGTGAATTTATAATTCATGGTTTACTTGGGTTGACCATTACTTCACTCCATGGGAGTTATATCTCAAAGGTAGTTTTAAGTACTCATCATGGCCTTGATGATCCTCAAAATCCATCATGGTCATTTTAGAAAAGCATATTGACTCTTTGAGAAACTTGAAACCTTTATTTTTAAGATTGACAATCTCCATTTGTCTTATTATTCCATTTACAAAACTACAATAGGTTTCTTTACCACTTAAGAGATTCTCTAATACTTTTGATGTTTTTGGACAAGTTTTAGGAGGTGTATTTAGACTAGTATACTTTTAAATAGATTTTTGATCAATGCTTATTACCTATAATTTCTATAAATATGCCTAAAACTTGAAGGTTTTAAGAATTTTTGACTATGTTCTAGCCTTCTAGGATGTCTACAACTCCCTTTCCTTAAGTTATTCTCCACTTCACTAAGAACTCTATAGCTTCTTCAAACTACTTGTTAGATCTTTAGATTACATCTCTCATAATGGAGTTGTGTACCAACTTATGCTTTCTCAAAATGGCCTAAAATTTTATGATAACCTTATTTAGAAGCTTATTAGATTTTATGAAAACTCATGGCTTGAGGAGATCAATTTGAATTTGATAAAGTACATTGTCTATGAAAATTTTTAAAACTTGTCTATAAACTTACCATGGAGGCTTAGAATCCATATAATGACATTGTAGGCATGTTCATCCCTAAACTAGTGTTTAAAACTCTAGGTTATTATTTCTTGACATGAATGACAACTCCATCAGGGTCCTTGAATATCTAATAGGTTATAGACATAATGTTTTTTGGGAGATTATTAATTTTTCAACACTCTTAATTCAACTCTTGTGACCTTGAAGAATCTCATGATAGACCCTTTGAAGCTTCTGGACCCTCTGAGTGTTTATGAAAGTTCTCTTAAATTTTTTTTGTATACCTTGTGAATTATTCACAAATATTTCATCTCATCTACATGATCATGAAAATCATAGTCTTTTTTCCAAGTCTTGGAGACCTTCATTACTTCAAAGAGTATTTGAAGATTAATCTATGGGCTTGGTATCTTAACTTTCAATATTATCACCTAGGATTGAATACAACTGTCTCTTCAAGATGGATCTATTAGGAGTGGTTACAAACCTAAAATGCATGTAGGAGGTCTTATTTCTACTGAATCATCAAGATACTCTTTTGAGTGAAGACCTCATAGAGTATTGTGTAATTTTACTCAAGATTGAATCTTTCAATATAAATATTGTAACTTTACACTTTGTTTTAGGCTTGTCCATGTTATTTTAAAATTAAAACCTTATAGAACCTTAGAATACCCATGATTATCATGGATTAAAACTATGTTATTCATGCTTAAGACTTTTTTTCTCTTCTTTAATCCACTAGGAAATCTATTGGATCCTTAATACAATATTGAAACCTCTTAAATAGACTTGTAGGTCTAGCTCTTCAATTTGGTCCATTAAAAACTTGCATGGAACATGAAAATGTCTAGGAGTGAAACCTTATCACTCCTTCCATCATAATGGAAACTTTTTTCATAAGCGTACAATTTCTCTTTTGGAATATATTATCATGTTCAAACATTATCCTTTTCTTGAAGACCTATAGAGATCCTTTTTTACTTGGGATCTCACCAAGAGTTATTGATAATGGCCTCTTATGACTTACGACATGAAGCCTAGATGATCCTCTGGGTCATGTGGTTATCCTAAGACTTTCTTTAGGAAGGAAACATTCCACAATACACTAAAACCCCTTATTTTTGTTTGCAAGCTTGTAGAGTTTCATTTTTCAAACTTGAAACTCATTGGAACACATTTAATCATGGTATTCAAGACTTGTGACTAATAAAATTCATTCACCTAATTAATAAATTGTTTTTTAAATGGGTCTATATGCATGGATATTCTCTAACTAGATGAATTTTTATCAATAGAAAACACTTCAAAAAATAACAAATCTTTCACTCCCTATTGCAGGCCTGTACATACTATGTCAAGATTGAAGCCCTAATGAACCTTGAGAAGGAGTATCCTTAATATTTTAACTTTATTTTTGGCTATTATGAATCATAAGAAGGTTTCAAGAATATTTCATGGTTTCCCTATTGAGGGATTAACATTTTAAAGCGCTCAGAAGACCAATTCTTTCCTAAAACTTACAACCTTTCCTTCATGCTTGAAATTTATTCTTGAAACTTTGTTACTTATGCTCTAATGAACCTACACCCTCTAGGAGTGGCCTTGAATATAAGGGTGACTTTTTTGACCTATGTGAGGTCTTTAAACTTCAATGATAGCAACTAAAAATTCTTTAAATCCTCTTTTCTCAACCTATAGACTAATGTTAAAAACTCCATTCTTGGTGTGCAGGCTTGTGTATCTTTCTTTACTTGAAAACTATCTAAACCCATATAAATTGAACTCTAAATCATCTTCACATATGTACTTATAGTCCATAATTCAAAATTAGGTGTTTTTAGATCTATTCAAGGTTCTATCCATCAAGA
>JARHVA010005921.1:540000-815000 GCA_037957365.1 Torreya grandis
CAATCAAGGCATTCAATACCACTCTCATTATAGAATTCACTTTAAATTTCACCAAACACTAGGTTAGAGAACTACATTAGGCTTAATCCCTCTTTAGAGTATTGGTATGAAGGAAAATATCTTCAAAATAAGTTGTTGAGTATGTCCAACTTATCCTATAAATGAACACACATTTTTAGCTCATGCCATACTTATAAGAAGAATTAAGGTTTTCACACTAAATAAAATATTCTAGGCATAATACATAGTTTTATATTTCATGCACATAGGAATAGAATCCATAAAACATAGGTGAAAGTGCTCCTAAAAAATAGGAACAATGCTACAAAGAGGACACTAACACCATTTTGAGGACACTAGAGCAGCATGGCACTACCATCCAGGTGGGGTGCTTCTATATAGTGAATAATTAGACCTAGGGACCCTATTTATGACACTTAGACCTATTTAGAACCTAGTTTTTAGAAACTAGATCTTTTATGATAGTCATTTTCTAGTCATTTTCTAGATAAGTCTCTATTTACTCATATTTGTTACTATTTTTTGATAGTCAAAATAATTCAAAAGCTATAACAAATCAGTGGTTAATTATTTCATATTATTTAGTTAATTTAGACAACTCAGCATTTTAATATAGCTTAAGATTTGCATAGTTAAAACACTAAAATTTTAAATCATTTTATGAACCTGACTTACTTCAAATATTGCTTCAAACCCTAGTTTGCATTTTTTTATTTTTTGTGCAATAAATTAGGGATGCATACTTCTAATTTTTTTTATTTTTTTAGACAACCTAGATAATTAAATTACATTTCATATTAGGGTTTAAATTTATTTATATATAATTTAAATTTTATCAAAGAACCCCTAAATTCAAAAAACCATAACCTTATGCACACTTAGGGTTTGTATCCTTTTTCTATATATACTCATTTTAATTCCAAAATATAATATTTGATGTAATATTGAATGTTTGCAACCTTTCTTAGATTAATATTATTAAAAGGTTTAAATATACAAAAATTATTTTCTTACCTTTTAAATTACAATGGCATAATTTAACAAAAGATTCTATGAACATGATAAGTAATCATTACAAGATTTTGTCTCCAAATATATTGATATACAAGATGTTTTCATCAAATTTCTTTAGGAATAACTCTAAAAAATAAATAATTGTGAATATTCAACTCCCCCAGTTAATAATGTTTTTACACCTCTAGTGGTACCAACTTAACGAACTCAGCTAGCACAACCTAAGATTGTAATTCAAAACCCATCAATGATAGCTACACCACTTGTGGCTATATCCTCTATTCTAGATGTATAATCCCTTATACATGAGATTCATGCTTTGTAGTCTAAGGTGTTACATCTCAAGAAGGGAGCCATTAAGCCATCACACACCTTAGATTCTAACATTATCTTACATACACCTTTGGAACATCAAATAGTGGTAACTCCCTTTCCATTAGGTTTCATGGCACTTAGGATTACATTGTATGATGGCAAGGGTGACCTAGAGCATCATCTTATAACCTTTCATGTAGCATGCTTGGACTATGTATCGAATGATTAGCTTCATATGAAGTTATTTCCATGCAGTATTAAGTATTATAACCTAAAATAGTTATATGATTTACCTAATAAATATATCACAACATTCAATCCTTTAGTTGACATATTTATAGCACACTTATCTATCAACATCAATGATAATATATCATATGCATAAGTGTCATAGTTAAAACAAAAGTCTAATGAACCTATCATTAATTATGTCTTATGATAGAATATAATATTAACCAAATTGATATCCCATGGTAAATAGAGAGATTTAGGACATATTTAAACAAATTATCTTACCATCATTTCTTGAAGTTATCTTGTTCAAGAAGTTTCCTACATTTACCAATTTATGCCACATAGTCAAGGAAAGAGAGGTTAAGCTCTTATGAATGGGAAAAATTAAGTAAACAAATGGATTAGAATCAACTATTAAGATTTTAGATAAACCTCCATACAAGGTAATGGCCACATAGAATAACATTTATCCAAAGGCCATAGTCAACATAACTTTTGAACCATCTCCTAGATTGGTTTTATCTGCTTCTCAGTGCAGAGTATTCACTAATCTTATAGAGTCACCATCACAAGTTTTTCAACATCTCTTAGAATGCAATGTCATATCTATCCCTCTCATTAAATATATTTATATGACATGAATCTTCCAAATAACTATGATTTAAATTCATTTTATGAGTATCACAATGTACCAGGCCACATGACAAACATATGCATTAGCCTTAAGAAAAATATACAAGATCTAATTAAGGCTAATGTTATTCATGTGGGTACACCCAAAAAAGCACAAAAACCATAAAAAATGGAGGCTAAGGCACTAAATATATTTTTAGATAATTTTCCAAAGCATATAATGAATGAGGTAGGGGTATACACATCCTATTCTATCCACAACTAGATTATGATCATACTTCAAACTAGTTCCTACAAAACATTTCAAATTAATCCTAGGAATCATTAAATGTCCCAATTTCATTTGTGCATAATTCATTGATGATTAGAATCATGTTGAGGCATCCCTATTTGGGGTATTATACCATACACAATAATAACCTCTCATGTATTTATCTCTAGTCACCTTATGACCTAACAACTAGTAGTTTGGCCTATGGACTCATTAAGTGGTGCACTTGCACAATTCTTAAAAGAGATAAATTGTTAATCAAAATTAATCATCTAATTAAACCATATTAAATTCTTAGATAAATAATCCATTTTAAATTAATGAATATCTAAAAATGGAAATTCAAAAATCTAAAATATCAAGCCTTTTCAGCATTGCCTTTATGAGTTGTTAAGCTCTCCCAAAATATCTAATCTAAGAGACATGCCTATTAATTGAAATTTATAATTACATGACACCTTTAAATAAACTAGAGTTAGTCTTAACTCACCTAGGGTTATTTTTAACTCATTCCATGTTTAAACTCAACCTCAACTCACCTTGAGTGAGAGTTAACTTTAGAGGTTATAAATACAAGGCCCTACGTATTGATTAATAAGATTTTTTAGTGAAATGTTATTATGCCAAAATACTCCCAAATATCTCTTTTGGTGTTAATTTATTTTTCTCAAATAGATGCAAATAAGCCTTAAAGTAGTGTTACCATGAAAAATTCATAAGATACCCAACCAAGATAATGTGTTAAGGAGAGAAGGAGAAAATGGAGCTTCATTTAATAAGACTTCATGATGCACAAAACTGATCAATCCACTTCAACATGTCATTTTGGAGCTATAAATAAGGTAAAAGGATGATTTTTTATGTTTTCTAGTTGTGTTTTCATTGTATGCTTATTACCTATGCTCTTTATAGTTTCCAGGGTAGAGGTGTTAGTGTTTAGTGTGTTATTTTGATTTGGTTTTATTGGAATAATACTATACTAACCTCCCTTCTATTGTATTCCTATGTTTACATGGGGCACATTAGGTGTTCACTATACATACCAGGTGTTCACTACACATACCAAGCACATCCACCACTAAATTCATATCACATAGTTATAAAGGAGGCACATATATTGCATAACATTTTTAGCATGTACCATAATATAATGTCATCTAGACCAATTATCACATTCTTAAATTGGGAGATAGTTAATGATGACATAAATTTACATGTGCTCTTCATATGAGCATACATAGGCCACCATCTTATTCAGAGTGTTATGGCTAAAAATGGGTCAAGCATAAGCATGTGCACTTTGACACTATTACATTACTTAGACTACATATAAAGGGATATATTCCTCATAGATATAGTCATTAGCAATTTTAGTGGCCACATTTAGATATTTATTAGGGATATTATGCTTTTAGTATAGGTTAGAACAACACACATAGCCACTCAGCTTGTACTAGTAGCTAGTGTAGGTGTATTTGATATATTTTTAAGTAGGTCATGGTTAAAGTAGCTCTGATCCATCCCATTTATAGTTCACTAATGCCTAAAATACATACATGCCAATCAAGTGGTTAAATTTGAGGGTGTCCCATATGAGTATCCTCTATTCATCCCATAGGTAGTTCCAACATAGTTACCATATATAGTTACAACACAAACACCAGTTAAAGTTCCAATACCATTACCATATATTACATGTCTATCAATTACAACCAGGATTATAGTTCTTATGCTTACATCATAGAGTTTGGTAGAGCCACCATTGTAGGTGAGGTCTACTCCTATAGTATCAACATGTATGTATACTCTCCCATGGAGATCATTACTAGAGAGACACATGTGTCAGAATATGTTAGATATTCTAGGGGACCTTCCTCTAGT
Source organism: Torreya grandis (assembly GCA_037957365.1). Classification (NCBI taxonomy): domain Eukaryota; kingdom Viridiplantae; phylum Streptophyta; class Pinopsida; order Cupressales; family Taxaceae; genus Torreya; species Torreya grandis. The sequence continues at coordinate 544,370 of JARHVA010005921.1, forward strand.
TAGTTTATTCTAAGATTAGTTTTATTGGGTTATAGAGGTTCTAAGCATAGGTAACATACATAACCAATAGCTTATTATTAAACCATAGGGGTTCTTAAGACCCTAGAGTTCATAGGGAATCAGAGTTAGTGACACAGCTTCATGTCATCACTACATAGACAGATTTAGACATAGATTACTCTGCACTATAAATTAGGGGATCATTGTAGACACCCCATTCTAACCACAACTAGATTTTGACCAGACTTTATGTTGATTGATATTAAATAATAAAAATTATGCCTAGAAATCACCGAATGTCCTAATTTAATCCATATATCATTCATTATTGCTCAAAAACATGTTGAAGCATCCCAATTTGGGGTATTATCCTATACACAATAGTAATCTCTCATAGATTCATCTCCATTCACCTTGTGACCTAACAAATAGTAGTTTGGCCCTTGGAAACATTAAGGGGGCACTTGAATAATTCCTAAAAGAGATAAAATTCTAATAAAAATGAATCAACTAATTAAAATATATTAAAATCTTAGCAAAATAATCCATTTGTAATTAATTAATATCTAAAAATGGAAATTCAAAAATTCAAAATATCAAGCTTCTTCATCATTGATTTTATGATTTGACAAGCACTCATAAAATATCTAACAAATATATGAATTTGTGAGACATTCCTATTAATTAAAAACCATAATTACATTCCATATCCCTAACTCAACTGGGGCTTGCCTCAACTCACCTAGATTTGGTTTGAACTCAACCATGTTTAATCCTAACCTAATTAAATTTGACTGAGAGTTAACTTTGGAGGCTATAAATAGAAGTCCTAACCTATTGATCTTTAAGATTTTCTAGTGTAATTTTATTATTCCAAACTACCTCTAAAAGTATTCATTATAGTGTTACCATGCCAATTTCATAATCCAAGCCAAGCTAAGACAACCAATATTACCAAGGTGCCAAGGAAAAATGAAGCAATAGAGATTCATTAACAAAGATTTCTTGAGCACATAGTCAAAAAAGCCAACTCAATAAACAATTTTAGATCTAAAAAGAAGGTAAAAGGAATATTTATTTTGTTTTCTAGTTGTGTTTTCATTATGCACTTGTTATATATACTCTCCCTAGTGTCTAGGCTAGAGATTTTAGTGTTTAGTGTGTTTGTTTTCATTTGATTTTTTTTTACTAACACTATACTAATATCCACTCTATAGATTCCTTGTTCACAATCATAGTTACCCTTTCACACAACACACATGATCATAGTTTTCTTATTTGACATAGGGTATAGTGATAGTGAGTCTCCCATGAGACTCATTGGTTAGTATGGTTCCTACCTTTGTACATATTTATATATATCTCTCTCACTCCTTGTACATAGTTTATTTTCATTTCATTGTATATAACTTATATACAGAAATTAAAAAAATAATATAACATATAAAAATACAAAAACTTTCAAATATTAATAAAAAAACACAAAATTTATAGATTATATGCACTGTTATGTTTACATTTCTACTACTTTCTAGATATTACATATTGCTAGCTATCTTAGTATAGTTAGTTTTATCATACATAGATGTTTCACTTGTTCTTATCAAGTGATTGTAAATTAAATATAGGACCCTAGTCCACTAATTTGATCTAAAATTACTATCATCTACCCACTGGGGGCATAAACACTGACCCAGGGTTACTCATTTGATACATTTGCCCACTTAGGGGCATTTCATACATAGTTTATTCTACTAGGTTATATCTTTACATTCTATATATTCTAATTTATGTATTGATATATCTTGATAGTGATCATTACTACTTATTGATCAAATTTTTTTGACTATCACTAGTTTAGACTCAACACATGTACATCTTAGCTTTACATAGATTTATACTTCATATTTCTACATGCCTTCATTTATACTACTTTCTAGATATTACATATTGCTAGCTATCTTAGTATAGTTAGTTTTATCATACATAGATGATTCACTTATTCTTTTTGAGTGATTTTAAATTACATATAGGACCTTAGTCCACTACATTGATCTAAATTTACTATCATCTACACACTGGGGGCATAGACACTGACCCAAGTTTACTCATTTGATACATCTACCCACTCAGGGGCATTTCACACATAGTTTATTCTACTAGGTTTCATCTTTACATTCTATATATTCCAATTTATGTACTGATATATCTTAATATTGATCATTACTACTCATTAAACAAAATTTTTTGACTATCACTAGTTTAGACTCAACACATGTACATCTTAGCTTTACATAGATTTATACTTCATAGTTATACATGCCTTCATTTCTATCTTTCTTAGTTTAGACTTTATTGTGTTCCTATGGTTATTTATTCAAGGAAATTTGAATATTCCATTGCTCTTTAGCTCTATGCTACTTCTATATTTGGATGCTTTGGACATGTTGCCATGGCCCTTGTGTATGCTTTCTTGCTTGTAAATGAAAATATTTGAACTTGCCATTTTATGTGTCTCTATTGTAAATTGACTTTTGCTTACATATGTGGACATTTGAGCATGTTTATATATGTCCTCTATTCTCATATTTAGTGATATGTGCCCATGTCCCTTGTACGGTGGCCCCTTAACCTAGTTTTACATGCCTCATGTGTTTTATATGTATGTTATCTTGTATGTTTCTTCACCATGATGATTTTATTTGATTATTACACACACCATATTTTGATTCCATAAGGGACCTCATACATCTACCCTTCCTACTTGGGTGCCATAATGGACATCATACTTCATCCCCTTAGGTAGTTAATTAGATTTTTTGTTATACACATTGATTACATCTATCTTGACAACTTTGTGAAATTATAGATTAAAATATACATTTTACATTATCTACTTATGATCAGATTCTATTACATTATGATATTATGTTTGCGCATTGTATTGGAATATCATGCAATTATCATATATATGATTCAACTAACACATTTTGCAAATATACTTATTTTGAGGATAGTTATTACATAAGTTCCATAACTACCATCAAAAGAGGGGGAATTCATAGGGGTTTGTCACAGAGACCAAACTCCCACTTTTCTATTCCTAAATTACTTTTGGCACATAGGCTCAGTTTTAGAAATTAGACACAAGTTAAATAGAGGAAAAAATAAGGACACTAGCACCATAGGGAACTACTGTTCACTCTGTGGCATTACTATCTAATATCCCCAAATTTAGGGTAGTTTAAATTAGTTCATTCACCTATATTTCAAAACTAGATAGACATTAGCACCTAGATTAGGACACTAGCACCATAGGGAACTACGGTTCACTCTGTGGCACTACTATCTAATAGCCCCAACTTTAGGGTAGTTTAAATTATCTATAATAGTACACTAAGTACAATACTAATTTTCACAAGTATAGTTATAGGTTTGATAGTTATGTTTAGATTTTTCTCAGATACACTCATTTTAACCCAAATTCATACCAATTACTTAGATTTGGGGGAATCATGCACAACATGATCTCACCCACATTTAGTTCATATGCATAGATATAATTATTACATAGTTCAAAATCAATATACTTATTTATTAGATTATGAGCATATGTGTGGTGTATAGTATACTTAGTAACAACAAGTTCATTAGATGGAATAAAAAATTCAATGTAATTATTTATACTTTATACACTTTATATAATATTATAAGTTGTCACCAGTTTCATACCTTAATCCATCTATAGTGGTTTTCATTCCCAAGTGGCCCAAATCTACCTAATGTACCTAAGTGGTCACAGAGCCAATATACATAGTTAGATATACCCATTTAGATAGTTTTATCACTTCTCATAGTTCATTTTTAGATGTATCTAATTCTCATAGGTGTGCAATGATGGAGTAATAACATACTTGAGTTCTTGATCCATCCACATGAGAGGGTTAGACATACTTACAAGCTTATCCAAGTTATTCACAAGTCATGATCCACTAATAATGGGTGGGAAATAATGGAGTCAAAACAATATTGAGTACTTGAGCCACCCACATATGAAGATTGAGCAAACTATCAAGTCAATCCAAGCTATTCAACTATTTGATCACTATGTACACTCACTCACATAAGTTGTCACCAATTTCATGCATTAGTTCACGTACCCAACAATGTGTATTCATTATTTTCCTCTTTATTATATATTTACTCATCTTTATTTAGTTAATTTATTTAGAATAGTCTTTTGCTTTTGATAATCTCCTAAGTAAGAACTATTTTTTACATATTTCATTGTAGTTCATTAATTTGGATCATGTTTCACATATGCAGACCCATCTTCACATACTCAGACTCAGCTACATGGGCTTCACTTCCTAGGTAAGTCTATGTACACTTATTTTTCCTTTATAATATTTATTTCACTTTGATACACTTATAGCATAAAGGAGGGGCAAATGTAATCACATAAGAGTAGTATTTGGATGATAAGCATGTTGCTTGAGATAACCTATTCCTAGCTTAGCCCTAGACCTATCTTATAACCTTTACCAAACTTTTACATCCATTGTGCATACCAAAAAAAAATTATAACATCTCAAACACACTCCAAAAATATCTTTCCCATATCCCAACATAGTGTGACCATTAGTCTGCCAGTTGGACACTAGTGCCATATTAAGGACACTAGAGCCACATGGTGCTAGTGTCACTTGCCCTCACTCTCTTGATTGAATATATTTCCAAACATGTGACCCTCCTAAGGTCACCCTAATTAAATTTTACTATCCACACAATCTACAAATTTCTATAAATAGAAGGTTATTTAACCTCTTTAGAGGAGATGGAAAATAGATGCAAAAACATATAAAAATAATAAATAAGTTGAGAAAAATTAAATTATTTGATCCTTATTCTTCCCTAATTATACATACTACAATATATAGCTTCCCTAATCCCATATTTGAAATATTTTTAGTATCAATCACACTCAAGGCATTCAAGACCACTCTCATTCTAACATTCACTTGTACCAAACACCATGTGGGAGATTTACATCAGGTTTGATCCCTCTTCAGAGTATTGGTATTTAGGAAAATATCTTAATAGTGGGGTGTTTAGGATGTCAAACCTATCATAATAATAAACACACATTTCATCTCAAGCTATGCTTTTAAGGAGGATTAAGGTTTGCACATTAAATTAGATATTCCAAGCACAATATAAAGTTATAGATTTTGTGAATGCAGGAATATAACCCACAAACATAGGTGTGGGTACTCTTAAAAAATAGTAACACTCCTATAAATAGGACACTATCACCATTTTAAGGAAACTATAGTAGCATGGTACTACTATCCAAGTGGGGTGCTATTGTCCAATGAAGAATTAAATGTAGGGACCCTATTAACAACACTAAGACCTATCTAGAAACCTAAATCTTCCACGATAGTGATTTTATAGACAAGTCTCTAATTTTATTATTTATTACTATTTTTATAAATTCAAAATTAGTCAAAATATATATTAAAAAAATTAGTGGTTAATTATTTCATATTATTTAAATGATTTAGACAACTCATCCCTTTAATCTAACTTAGGAATTGCATAGTCAAAACCCTGAAAGGTTAAATCAAGATCTATGAAAGTTATACTAAAGTGTGATTATGAGGTTAGGTTATGGTCATGAAATCATTAATAGGGATTTATTTGATTTCAATCCCTTTAAAAAATAGAAATACTTGTATCCTAATATGATTAGTTAGTAAAAAACTCAAGTTTGGCATATAAATGGTCCTAAATCCTTGGGTATAATATTATTGTAAATTGAGTGTAATATTAATAGGCTTAAGAATCCTTAAGAAAGTTTATTGTCATCTTAAGCCCCAAAATAACATGTTAAATCACATACAAATCTAACTTGTCATGTATTGTCTTGTGGGATTAAAGAAGTCAATCTAAAAAAATTCTATTGTTTGTCAAAGGAGTTTTCATGTTATTGAATAGGGATATAAGAGTGGCTGACTATTAATAAATAACAAGGTGATTCATTTGTCCACACTTACTAATACAAATAATATTTATTTTATATAATAGATATTTAGTTGTGGTAATTGTCAAATACCCCTAATCATTTTGATATCAAAACACTGATAGTATGCATCAGAAACCATAAAACCTCCACAACCATGCTTGATATGAAATAATTTTGGGCCATTTAATGGAAATTTTCCATGTTTAATGAGGTAAAAATATACAAAAAGGTAAGAATGGATGGAAAAAACTATCTATAATGTTTACACACCTAAATCTACTTACTCTAATAATCCTATTAAACCTATTAATTTAACCCATAACTATAGCCCTAACTAATTAACTAATATCCTAATTCCTATACAAATCTCCCTACATCCCATGAACCTTGCCATACCCTTATAACCAATTAATTACCCCATTAACCAAATAACTAGCCTACTTAGCTACTAATCTACCCATTAGCCCACTTGACAATTTAAAATTTGTTTTTACTCACTTTCCCCCTAACTACCCTACCACCCTAGCCTTTCCTACACCCTATGAACCCTAAACCTCATTAACTCCCACCTAAACCTATGGTATCCCCTAAAATAATCAAGAAAGCTCTATAACTAGGGAATCTCCTCCAAAGTTCTAGAAGTCTCTAAAATAGAGAATTCTAAATAATTTAAAATTCCCTAAATTCATCTCCATCATCCTACATAATCCATTCATGGGCTATGGCTAAAACTAACTTGTAAAACTTATAAAGTAATAATCCTCTATTATACTCTCATAACCAACCATTATCAAACATCCTCACACTCTTATTAAGTCATTCAATAACCTAAGAAAGCCACTAGATTCACTTGGAATCTCTATTCAAACAATCCACATCCAACCATTTTTGCGTTTAAATCAGCTTGAAGATCTTGGAGAGGAGTTATAATGGACAAAAGGATGGTAAGAATTATATTTTAATTGTATGATTTTTCCCTTATCCCCCATCCTTTGATGTTGTTTATGTTATTAGGTTTTTATTACTATATATAGTAGATTCAAAAGTAACTCAAAATACGATCACACATTGATAACCACGGTGGGACATTAACCTTTATTCTAACCCCTTTTGCTTGTTATAAGTTATTTGGTGACTTACAGGTTTGACTGGATGAAGAACAAGCTCTAAAATTACTCAAAATTTCATGTACTAGAAATCAATGATATTGATCTACAAATAGTGATATTATACTTGTGACTTTGATTGAAATTAAGTGATATTATGATAAATGTTAGTTTAAACTCTAATAATTTGTATTTTTGAAAGGTTTTTACTTTTCCACAATACCACTAATTCATAAATAATGATTTTGTATTAAACTATGTGGTTTTGTCCATAAACTTGTGGTTTTATTGGATACTATTTTTTTATAAAATATAACTAGTTTGTCTTAATATCTAATTTTATGTGAGTCTATATCATCTATTTATATCTTATAGAAGTAATAATTTTAATTATGTGTGCAATTAAATTAGGTTCATTATCCCCCAAATGCCTTAGTGATCTCAAGTAAAATTGTAACTTTATATTTGTAATTTTTCCTTAAAAATTCATGATATCACCTTTGAGAGTAGAGGTTTTGTGTTTTTTATTAATACTCTTAATATTGACCTACTCATATCTTAAATATTCTATATCTATTGAATCATTTTCTATTTTTAGGAAAAGGGGATCCGCCTATATTACATAACCTTTTTCCCATAAATTTGCAATCTTGTCTAAATAAATTAAAGGCACTAGGATATTCTACTAAAAGGTTTTTGAATGGTTTATGTTTTGGTTAATGTCTTATAATAGGGAGAGAAAATAGGGGCCATCTAAAGAAAAACCAAAACTTCTATCCTTGTCCTTTTTGTCACTTTTATCAATACCACTACTTGTAAATTGCTAATTTTGTGTTAACATCAATGATATTATCTTAAAATGAGAAATATTATGTTTAATTAGATATTGTGATTAAGATCATTAAAATTATACTACTAATTTTTTGTGATTTATTTAACTAAAGTCTAAGTCCAACTCTGGTCGTAGCTAATATCTGTCTACTTTTGTATTTTGGGTTGTTATCTTAAATTTTGTATTTTCACAATAATCTTTAAAGTGGTTAAATATATTGTATCCTTATATAAAATTTAAACTTATATAATATTAATCTATGATAATAACCTATAAATAACATCTCATAACTTTCATTCTAGTATATAAATCCAAAAGTGTTGAGTTTTATAGTTTTTTGCAAAGTCATAAATTTTGTATTAGTGATCTTGTATTAAAAGTTATGATATTGTCTAACCATCTATAGTTTTATAGGGTCCATATGGTTAAATACCATGTTTATCTACTAATTCATAATACCATAACTTGGAAGAAGTGATTTTTCATAAAATTTATGATATTATAGTCTCCGGCAGTGATATTGCCTTGCACTAACTATGTTTTTGTGGTTTTATAGGAAATAGGTGGTTTTGATTTATTCCAAACTAATAACACATTTATTATAGGACCTTTCAAGGTGAAGGCACTAAATATGTTTTTATAACCCATGTTTTCTTAGAAGGTATTCCTAAATTACACATGTTGATCTTTTGCTTGTATATATCTTGTGTGTGTGTGTGACTTGTTTGTTCACTTTTTAATTTCCTCATATAGGTAATTAGTTAGGTAAATAAATATTGTTTGCTTGTGTGTTAACCCACTTGTCTAAGATATCACATGACATGGAATTTATCCCCACACATGAGATTAGTCACTAGGGGATGGTTTCATGGATTTCATCACTGTGTATTCAACCAAACTTTGTGTTCTAGTAGAGTATAAATATCAAGGATAATTATTGTTAGTCTAAGAAGTTGACCCCATATAGGTCATCCATGAAGGATAAGAGTTAATTATATAAATCAAGCATTAGATAGCACCCTATACATATTTTGGCCCTATGTACCTTCATATATCTTAGGGACTCTTTTAGACACCCTTGTGTAAACCTATCATAGGACCTAGTGGTTGTAACAAGCATTCTACTACCAGAGTTAATATCAATACCCAAGTGATCATCAAGTTTAGATGGGTTCAAGAGGGTTTGATTCATTTCATAATGGGTCACCAACCTATAGCCTCACCCATGAATCCATTATATAGTGTAGATGTTAGGTTTAACACCCATTTAATTGACTAAATTAGGGCTTATAACTGAGCATGTTATTTGTGTGTTGTGCTAAATCCTATGTTATTTGTGAACTGAGTCAACCTATCCCATTTTTGTCATAAACAAACTTAGAGACCCTTGGAACAAATCCCATCTTAGAATAAAATAAACCAACCATTCCATATCACCATTCACACCTTTAGATATAAACATTTTTCTTGAAATTAAACTTTAGTGGTCACCCATCATTTTATATCTTTATCATTACTTCTTGATTAAAAATTATCATCATTCATAACCTTGTTTATTTTTAGTCTAGTACCCATCATCTCATCATCCTACCTATTCATACCTATCACCCATCTAACTATCACCTTACTAGTGTGAAGAGTATTTATTTACCCTATCCTCTTTTTCTCTTTGTTATATTTAATCCTTATAGGGTGTTAGATTTGATAGTATTTGGTCATTCTAGTCTATGTATCCTCCCAAATCTAAATCTAAGACATGTCTACATCATTTCTCTTGATCACTCCTAGTTTTGGTTTGTATACAAAATTAGTATCCAAAGTCACCTTATCTTTCATCATTATATATCAAAATCACACCTAATCACTCTCTTTATGTCACCCTTATCATTAATCATTCCTATCCAAACCCATGCCCAAATTATTAGAATGAGACAAGGATCCAACTAGGAAAATGACTTCTTGGGGAAAATAGGTGATTGAAACTAAGATAATGACAACACACATAGTGACATGCATACCCTTAGAGAGGAAGACTGATTCATAAATGACCTTTTCCATAGTGATTAGGTTAGGGCCCAATTTGACCAATACATTTATGAAAATCATGATCAAATCTATCCTAATTCATTGGAATGGGGGGCACATTACCCCCTAATTTTCACCTAAACCTCTTGAAACATCTAATTCATCCATTTAATAATCTCAACACTCCACATCATAAAGCCAATACCAACCAATAACATGAAGAGGAAAATATTATAAATCACAAGGAAGAGCTTGAAAACCAAAAACAACAAAAACCCCTCCAAAATAATCACATTGAAGCTGATAGGAGAAAAACTACCCTGGAGGATCAATTAGACTAGTTAACCCAATAAATTAACTCCATTTCCTCATAATTTTGAGCCCAAAATCAAATACCTTCTTCCCCAAGTTAACATGCCATAAAACCAACCCCGATCATTCTAGACCTCACACTAACCATGCTCAAACCTCCAATCCTCTCATGGACCCCTCGATTGCTCAAGAGTGGAGGACATTGAAGGAGACTCTTTAGCAGATTGATCCTTACACACAAGAAATGAGGTCCAAATATGAATATTTTTCACCTCTCCTTTAGACATAAGCATACTATAATCACCTTCCCACCACATTTTGAGGTTCCAAAATTAAAAAAATATAAATTGAAAGGGGATCCCTATGATCATGTACAAGAATTCTATGTAGCATTCCATGAGGTTGATTATGATGATGATTATCTTCTTATGATTTTCTTAAAAGTCTCATAGGGATCACATTCGAATGGTTTATGCATTTACCAAAAGGGTCCATATCTAGCTTTAGGGAATTGACATAAAAATTCATTAGGCACTTCTCATTCAATATTGAGCATGTTATATCTATCATAGATATTTATAACACTAAACATAAAAGTGTAGAAAGCTTAAATTCATTTCTACAAAGGTGGATAAATATTGTGAGCTGATTCTATTATATGGTTATATAAAAGGAATTGGCCAAAATATTCATTGATAGCCTCAACACTGAATTGAAATATCAATTAAAGATAAAATGTGCAAATTTTTTATGAGATCATAGATAAATGGATCCAAATCAAAAAGGCCCTCATTGAGAAATGTAAAATAAAATTATATACCTAAAGTGAACAAAATCATAATCAAGATAACACCTTTTTATGTAAGCCAAAAATCTTTAATAAAAACAAAAAAGTCATGGGAGATGGATTCACAAATTCTAAATAGCATGTTCAAATAGTGTAGAAAATGTCTCTTACTAATCAACATAATGTCTCCACCATACAAGTTTCACAGGGAAATCCTAAACCCTAAATATTAAAAATGCCTCTCACCAGTCTTGGGATACCTATAAATATGGTCCTATAATATTTAATATTTATAAACATGATTAATCTCTCAAAAATCCAACCTTTGGATGAAAGTAAACCTAAACCAAATTGGTAGCATCAGGATGAATTTTGTCAATATTATAGATTTAAGGGACATGATACTAAAAAATGTATGTATTTGAAACATTATATCTAATAAATAATTGAGAAGGGGGATATTAAATTATAAGGGGAGAGCCCAATCGACCAATTAAAGGATTAGAAACCCAAAATCTATTAAGACCCATTGCCTAAACATGATCAAAGGCAAAAAAACCATCCAAATACAAGGGTCAAACCTCCAAATCTAATTGAACCAATTACCATGACATTCCATACAATTATTTCAACACCATCAAAATCCTCAGCCCCCAAGATCCCACACCACCACCATCCACCATTATTAAGATTAACAAGGCCATAATTGATTGTGTAGTAACTACATGACACAATAGAATTGTAGTTCTTAGAGCACCACCAAAAGACCCATCCACTTCAGTCTCTAAAAAGGTTAATACCTATAAAAAGGTCTCTACATGTTATGATAAACCACATGACATAATCCAATAGCTTAAGAAGACTCCATACTAAGTTTCTCTTATGGATATTCTTAAAACATCATCAGTGCATCAAAATATTTTTAATCAATTCTTAAATGACCTCAAAGTCTCTTGAGATATTAAAAAAATCCAATTTCAAGTATTGATGGGTCATTTTTTTCCCTCCCAACAAATCACTTTTAGTTCCCAAGACATGCCACTTATTGGCATGTATCATAATTATCCATTGTTCATAAAAATTTCCATCTCCAACAATAAAATCCCTCGATACTCATAGATGGAGGGTATACTTTAAATTTGTGAAATTTGGATTTTTTTAAAGAATTTGGGGTACTCCAAGGCATCATTAAGTCATACTCTAATAATTATTAAGGCATATGATGATAATGAAAGGCCATCTATAGGAACCATTTATATTCTTATTATTATGAGATGTGTCATCCATCAAACTCTAATTCATGTTGTGTATATTGATCTTCCTTATAATATACTTTTGGGACAACCATGGATCCATGAAATGTGAAAAACTCCTTCCACCATCCATCAATGTTTAAAATTCCCTCATTCAAGCATGGAGGTTACTATCCCCAAGGAGATAGGACATTTCTATAGCTATCAAATAGATTAATCCCATCTTACTTTTTATTGCCCTATCACACATAATTTTACTCTTAATCTAATAGTTCTAAAGTATGTCCCCCTAGATGATTTAATACCTACTTCAAATATAACCCCAAGTGTCACCCATCTCAAGATAAATTCCATAGGATATAGATAATATTTATACAAGACCTTTTATGTAGGAGATTTACCACTCTCCCCATGTAGCTACATGTCCCCAACTATGAGGAAATATAACCCTATCAACAATCAGTTTGGATCTATGGACTTTACTAGTGCAGGGCCATTATTAGATAAATATTTTGATGAGCCTAATGATTCATGTCTTATTCCAAATAATGATCCCCTTGCATTCCATATTAAAAAATACCCCCATCTTTAAAATATGCTAAAAAATATGAATTATTATGGAAAAGGACTTGAGAGAAATGAACAAGATAGTATTAAACCTATAGGGGTTTAAAAACACCCAAAACATCTTATTTTGGGGTACACACCTCTTGGTATTGACCTAAATAATAGCATTTTTTACACTTCTTCAGTTCCTAAAGAGTCTATTCTAATGAAAAATTCAAAATAGGCTCCATTTATAGTCTTTATGAAGATCTTGCTTCCACCAATCTTTTCCATGACAACACCATATCCACCATTAACATATAACTCCATTACCCTACCCTGATAGATTGGGATTAAAAAAATGAGCCTTATTTTGACATGTGATAGAGCAATGAGGCCATTATATAATATTTTGGAACATGTGACTTTATGCCATCAGGAGATCATAAGAAGGGGTTATCAATTGGTCTCAATGAGTCAACCTATTTTGGAGAGCAAAAAACATCCCTCAATCGAATTTAATAAGAGGAGTATGAAGATGAATATCCCTCTTAAAAATAGATGACTTTCAACTCACTTTTGATGAATTATAATTCTATTCAAAATTAGATACAAAGCTCCTCATTGAAGTTGCTTCAAAAATATCAGACCTACAATCACCCCCAATGTATCTTCAAGACTAGTCACCCTCCATCATTAAGGAGGTTATTAAATTAAATATTGTAATATAATAGATTCCTAAAATATTCAAATTGGGGTCAATTCTTATATCCAAGGAATGATAAATTCTTATCGAGATGCTCAAAGAGTTTATAGATGTATTCACATGGTGTTATTCAAATATGACAGGGCTTGATCCATCCTTGGCAGTGCATCATTTAGTAGTCCATCCTAATTCAAAAATAATTAATCACAAATGTTTCAATATTCACCCTAATGTGTCTCTACTATTCAAATAAGAATCACATTAATTCCTAAAATCCATCTTTATTCATCCCACTAATTATTCTAACTGGATATCTAACATACTTCTTATGACCAAGCCACAAGGTGGAATCCAGATTTCTATTGACTTCTAGGATATTAATAAGGCATTTACAAAGGATTAATTTCCCCTCCCAAATATATACATTATCATGGATTCAAATATGGGTTATGAAGTGTTATCCCTCATGGATGGTCTTTTGAGATATAATTAAACCAAAATTGTACCTCAAGATCAACACAAAACAACATTTGTTAATCCATGGGGAACTTTTTGTTATCAAGTGATGCCTTTTGGTCTCAAAAATATATGTGCTACCTACCAAATGGAAATTATCATCATATTACACAACCTAATGCATGACATCATCAAAGATTATGTAGATGATATTTTGGGAAAGTCAAAACTCTAATCAGAGCATCTTGCAATCTTAAGAAGAATCTTTGAGTGAATCTAAGAATATAAAGTCATATTGAACCCAAATAAATGTGTTTTTGGAGTTACCTCAACAAAATTATTAGGGTTCATAGTCTCCAAGAAAGGCATTAAAGTTAACCCATCAAAATTCAAAGCTATTGTTGAAATGCCCCCTCCCAAAAATATAAAGGAGCTCAGGAGCCTTTAAGGTAAATTACATGCCATCTATTGGTTTATTTCAAAATTATTAGATAAATGTCATCCTTTCACACATATTTTGAATAAGGGGACTCATTTTAATTAGAATTCTAAGTGTCAACAGGCTTTTGAAAATATCAAGCAATATCTGTTTAAGCCTTTGGTCTTATCACCACCAATCACGGGAAGGCGTTTACTTTTATATATATCTATAACACCCTATTCTATATGGGATATATTATCTAAACATAATGATGAGGTCAAATAATGAGCAATCTATTATCTTAGTAGAACATTTATTTACTATGAGCTTAATTTTTTCCCTATTGAAAAAGCTTTCTTGGTTATTATCTTTACATCATAAAAACTTTGACATTATATGCTCAATATCCAAGTTTAAATCATATCCAAAGTTGATCCACTTAAGTGGAATAATTAATTCTTTATCGATGAGGCTATGATAGGACCCTATTGAGATGTCTAACCTTAGAAGAGGACACTCTTTTAACCAAGGAGGTCTAAGATGGTATCTATGGTGGCCATGTCAGTGGAATGACCCTAGCCAAAAATTTATTTAGAATCAAATATTATTAACCTACAATGGATTATGATGCATGCCAATATGTATGTAAATTTGTAGCCTATAAAAATCACAATAATCTTATTCATGACCCTACATAAGAGCTTCAACCTATAATGAGCCCTTGGCAATTTTCCATATGGGGATTAGTTTTAATCGACAAGATAAATCCAACATAATTTGATAGACATAAGTTTATAATCACTACTATGGAGTATTTTACAAAATGAGTTAAATCCATGTTGTTTATATACACCATAAGTCTTCAAATACAAAATATCATCTTAAATCAAATTATTTTCCATTTTGGTATCCCAACCAAAATACTATCAGATAATGATAAGTCTTTTCAAAATCAAGAAGTCAAAGATCTATGCAAATGTTATCACACTGAGAAGCACTTTTCCACACCCTATTATCCCCAAGGGAATAGACAAGCATACGACACTTAAGATTCTCAAGAAAATAGTCAATGATGTAGGAATAAACTATTTGTAATTATAACCTACATTTTGGTATTTGTAATTATACACCATACTTTTTAGTCTATGGAATAGAAACAATCTTTCCCATAGAAGCTGGGATACCCTCCTTACACATTTCTTTGTAGGATGTTATTACTAATCATAATCTCAAACAAGAGTGACTTAAATAACTTGAACTATTGGATAAAAAATTTCAAAATGATTTGAATCATCTTCAGGTATATCAAAATAAGATCAAGGGCCAATATTGTAAAAATATTCAATCCTAAGAATTAAAAGTTGGTAACTTAATCATCAAATAGAATCAAAGGAACACCAATGCAGACTAGGACAAAAATTGCAAATTTGAAAGAAACTAGCTTGGGCCCTATAACATTATTGTAAAATTTGAATTAGGAGCCTATAGATTAGCTACACTTGATGGTGATGATCTCATTGAGCTTATGAATATCATGCATTTAAAATAATTTAATACTTAAAATTCTACAAAAACCTCTATCTATGAGTCCCCACTCTTGGGGGCATATCCATTACCATTTTCATTCTCCCTTTCATTCCATTCCATTCCATCATTCTCCAACTGACCCTAGTCTTAATAGTGGGTGTATATTACATGCTTAGGCAAAATTAGGAGACAAGAATTTCAAGTTGGGGCACATCATTTCTCTATCATAAGGGGAATATCTATTGAGGAGTATTCAATAATATTTCTATCCAATTTTAATAAATCACCCATCTTATTTGTGACACCCTAATACATATTTCAATTGCATCATTCTTGACAATTATTCCTCCTACTAGCCTTAAGTTGCATCTATCCTTGTCTATTCATATCCATTCTTAATGAATGATCCAAAAGACCCCACTAATCTCATCATTATTTAAGGATCACATACTATACTTACTTTAGGATCCATCATGAACTCTGAAATCAAATCCTGATCATTCACTCTAGGCCCTAAAAATGGTTGTTTATGATTAGTCTAGATCCTTGTCTCAGTCTTGATAAAAACACTTTTGGTTACTATTCACCCCATGTTTATATCTCTAACAAGTTTTTCTTCTTAAAATATTTTGTAACTTTATCATTAATTCCATTGTAAATATTCATTATCCCACATCATTTCCTTAGGTTATTTCCTTAATTCACATGTATGTCAATCAAACATCCTTATTTTAGTCCTTTTAGCTTTTATGTTATGCGTTATCTTATATTTTTATATATGTTAATATGTGTGTTATTGTTTTTTAAATCATTAAGTCCTGTAAATATTTTTAATAGTTAGTAAATTTTATGACCTTTTTATCTTGTCTTTTTTTATTTTTGATAAAATGGGAAAAAGGATGATCTAAGTGACTACCCAAGCTTAGACATTGGGCAAGTCACCTAAAACAGAGTTCCCATACACTATGACTTCAATGTGCCCTTGACCACTATCATGTCATTGACACACTTCTAATCACACATGAAATAGTAAATTGTATTGCCTACATATATAATGGCTTCAAATTCCCCCCATCCCATCCCCTAATCATACCACTATCCAATCTAATCATCCTAACCTACTATCTCATACCCACCCATCTCCTTAATACAGGAGGATTTTTTACCCAAAAATAATTTTTGAGACTAAAAATTAAAAACAATGGATCATTTTATTAGCACATTAAATCATAATCATCATCCATAAAAAATAAAAATCATGATCTAAACCATCTCATCATTATCACAAAATAACATCACATAAATCCATAATTAATCAGCACAAATATTATCTACTACATACCCATGACATCATCATCATCATCTAATTAATTATATAAACATCTAGCATCTTTATCTAATCAATCATTCATACAACATCATAAGTATAATACTCAAATCCCATAATAATCAAATAACTCACATCCATGATACATATGTCTATATCTAACAATCACATCATCTAACTCATCTATCCATAACATAATCACAATACCTCACATAATATATCACACAAAAATAGAATCATATAAATAAAAATAGTCCATAATGTCCATCAAAGTCCATGTCAAAATATATAGATACAAATATGGGCCCCATGGAAATCAATTCGATATAATACATAAATATCCATCATATGATATAAGTCTCATATATCACAAAATCCTGACTATGGTCCAAGTGGTCCCCTAGGAGGTTGGTGCACTGACTGTGAGGAACTAGCTCTAAATGTCATTTCACATCACTCAAGTGGTAGTATTGTCTCATATAAATCTCTTTGTTATTGAGCTTCTTATGTCAGATGCATGATCTACCTCATAACCATTTTCATCGCCCTATCTATCATGGTTACATCCCCCTCCTTCTTGGCCCTCTTATCTACTTGCACCTCTCCTATTAAATCCCTCACCCTATCTTATAAATACCCAATCTATCCCTTTAAGGTCATAATCTATGCATTCCAGCCATGAATATAGATTTACAAAATGACTATCTGAGCATATCATCTCTAGATATTCCCCTACAATGTAGCCACCTACCCTTGTAAACATGTGACCTATCCATGAGCCCCAATCAACTATATATCCCTTTATGATAGCTACCCTTGTAAGTGTGTCCTAATCTTATCTCTTTCTACCATAATCCCTATAATCTCCAATGTATAGGCCCAAACCTCTCTCCTGAGACTCTATAATAATGATTATTCAACCTCTATCAAGGGTGGCCTAAATGGCCCTACCTTATCTCCACCTCCACTCCCCATACCCTACACTCCACTCCCTCTAGCATATCCCCTATCTAACCCCAACCTATACCTCTTTGGTCTCCCCCATCTACATCTATGGCATGATATCCATCTTATGGGTCTTATACCTAAGGTTGCACTCTACAAACATGCCTCCTCCCTAACCTGACATATGCCTATATCAATATTTACACAACCCCCCTCCTCACCCTAGCTCATCACCTAAGTAACCTAAGTGGCTACCTCTATATCCACTGAGTTGTATATGTTGTTGTCATACCAAGATCTAAGATAAGAGTCTGGTAATCCCATACAACTAGGGAAATGCTCTCATAGTCTAATTGTGTTAAGACACTATCCATAAGAATCCCCTATTAATCCCTCTCTATCACTATGGAAAAATAGGTTCTCCTCCCTAGGCACATCATTTGGCCTCCCAAACTTAAATTGCACATGATCAAGTACTCAATTATATAGTCTTGACATCTAGTTAGATAAAACTCTATTAACATGAATAGAGTCACAACCATATCCTTGACCCACCCCCACTAGACCTCTCTATAGGTCATCTTTTTAATGTGATCTAGCCATAAGCTATTTAATGCCTATCTATAAAATCAAATCTCCCCTACATGATATCTCTATACACCCATAATAATGTACAGATTGAATACTATAGGCTCATGGGGCTATCTATTTATATGTGTACATAAAAGTCACTCTATGGATATGTGTTCCCAAATACATATCTACAATAATAGATATGGGCCTAGGCTCATTACTTCTCTATAGGCTCATATGTGCATATCTCAATATAAATAGGCCAATATAATTATACCCTAGACAAACACTCGATAGTCTTAAACCATATTAGACACTACATCCCCCAGTCCTAAGTGAAACCACTACCCTCTCTTGTATAAAAAGAGAATACCAATCACAAGAGACATCACTACCACATCAATATATTGATTGTACCCTCCCTCAAGGCCCTATCAATATCTACTCATGCATCCCACACCCTAATCTATAACCTCCTAGCCAACCTATACATTGTAATTTTGAGGGTGTGAATACCAATATATCTTGTGGCCTCTTATAGGAAGTTGAAATATCCAAAACATGTATTTTATAATGATGGTTATCTCCCCTACCATGAAATGAAAGGTGTTCATCTCTAAGTTATGCCTCTTAATTGGGACTTTGAATAGTGCTCTATCGATCTGCACTACCAACATAGTTGTAACATAATACATATTGATCAACTCTAGCATGCCATACTCCTCTAGTGATAATAAGCACATCTTTTTTAATACATGGGGATGTATCCAAGATTCCATCACCCCTAAATCCTCCTGTACCAACCACACATCACAATCATCTCATCCATCCTATCTTTTCTCCTCAATCTAATAACCTATCTTAAACACCCCGTAAAACCCTCATCACTCCACCTTATCCACCTATTTTTTTTCCTTTCTAACTTACTTGTCTACCCCCCTCATCATCTCATTACCCTAATCCCTTACCTATCCTAACTTATCCCACTTTATCTCCCCCTCTTCACCTCCCTAACAAATATCTAACTGACTCTCACCTAATCCCATCCACCCCCATATACCCTATCCCTAAGTCCCTAATTCTTCTAACTTATCCTATCCTACTCTAATATGATTTATCCTAGCCTAATCCAACCTAAACCCCATTCACTCATCTAACCTAATCCCTTCAACTTTTTCATCCTCTATTTCCTAACCAACATAGTCATAACCATACTAAACCCCAACCTAAGTCCTTAGCACTCTAGTTCCCATAACCCACCTAAACCCATAGCCCTCTAAACTCTATCCTAACATTTCTTAACTTATCCTAACCTAACCTTAACCTTCCTATCTTCCCAACCTAAACCACTAACTATCCACCCCATTCACCTAAGTCCCTACCCCTACTAACCCACCCCCTAACCCTTTATGCTAACCACCACAATATCACTAATCATGACCAAGCCCTTATTAGTGATATTGACAATATCATCAGTCATGTTTTATAGTTTTTCATAACCATGACTATAACGTCATGGTTTTGTAAAACCATGATTATCCTCTTTTCGTATTAGATATCACAACTTATTCATTATATTATTACAATACTATGAGTTACTTGTTGTGGTATTACAATATCACCATTTGTAACTATGATATCATAACTAATGAACACAATATCACCACTAAAGGAATTACCCTCACTTACAATATTGTACTCATGGAATGTAAATTTAATAAATAACTTGAAAAATTCAAAAACACAAAAATTAGTGGGTTAAGAATAACCTATTTACTAGTGGTCCCACATCAGCTGACCTTTGGTGCTCACTGACTCTCTCTCCATGATGTGACAAGCATGGGATATGATCCATGGCTAGATTTATGAGAAACAAAATAAACCAAGGTAAAATAAAAAATGAACCTTTTCACCCCCCCCACTTTTTCTATTTTACCCTTTTTTCCCTCATGCCACCCCTTTCACCCCTGCTAAACCCATTATGTTACCTTGTCTACTAATTTTCATCCCCAAATCCTATTTCATAATATATTATCCTATTTAATCATCCATTATCATCCCTATGTCTCTTGAGGCATGGTATTCAACCTCCCCATTATCAATCCGTAATCCTAATTCAGAACTACATCGAATTGAGGTCTCCTATTTCTAGGTAGGTAGTACCTGGTCATAGTTTTATGCTTAGGGTTAGCTTGAACATTATTAACCTCCAATATTGTCCCATCCCAAATGGTTCACTCAACATTATTACATCATTTCACATTATGAATCTAACATAGAGTTGCCTATTATCCATTATCACTCATTTAATGTCCTCTACATGCTTCTTTCCATCCTTGGCATGAGTATTTACTATGGGAATTATCATTGACTTGTGGCTTATATTATCTCTTTTTCCTTAGATAATGTATACATCCTAAGAATTCAAGTCTTATCATATTAATCAATCAACCTCCTTTATAGATAGTGATCATTCTCTATAACTCATCCTTCAAGTCTAAGCCACTCTATCCCATGACATTTATACTTGGGGAATCTCAATCATAGCTACATTAACAATAAAGGCATCCCAACCCCCTATCATCATCTTGGTCCTATCCGACCCTAGGGATTTATATTTGAGTGACCATCTGACTCATTCCTTCTTGCATGTTCCTCAAATAGGCATCATACCTACTAAAAACATCCATGAAATGGTTTTTATTTGAAAAGTCATTACTCACTCCACTCACAATCCCATTTTAAACAGGGGAAAATGTATGCACCTAAATTTACTTACACTAATAATCCTATTAAACCTACTAATTTAACCCATAACTATAACCCTGGATAACTAACTAATATACAAATATTTTAATTCTCAAGATCCCTTTTTAGGTTAGATAAGATCATATCCTTTATAATCACACACTACAAACATTATCACTCTTTAATTTTTTGATGATCCAATACTAAGACTTAACCTTCTATTTATAGTAAAATGAGAGGTCCTACCTAGAATCTCTACCAGGGTAGTGTCAGTCTCATCATACTTTATATTAAAAAAGGGCTATAGTAAGATGTTATTTGATCTACTAAATAACCATGTGATGAAGAGGACATTGAAGGTTGTGGGTCCAATAAAGCTTCTGCTTCTGTCACAAATTCATCTTCACTTATTGGCTAGAATAAGTATCTTATCTATGAAATGTGGTGTGTATTCCAATATCTATCTCCATTATTATCTTCATATCTTGAGATGATTTAAAAATAATATTACCACTCAAGTTATCTCCTTATGATGGTGTGGACCATTGTGTACTGATTATGTTGTTCTTATTTATGGATAAGATGCAAGCCAAATTATGTAATCCACTTGTAAAGATGTTCATGATGGGGTGTCTTGATATTGATGTGCCATGTCCATTGTGGTATTCTGATTAAGTCAAAAAAATTTGATTGATTAATTCATAATTAATATGGTAAATAATTATTACCCCTTATTTTCTATGATGTTCAACTATTATGTGGGCTACTCTTGACATCTATAGATCTGTGGATGTTATATGAGAAAATTAGTAGTATCTGGGATGCAGTCCTTTGAGAATTTGTTCCTAGATTAATATGTTTAAATAAGAAAATATTTGGTTAAAAATCCTTGTAAGATTAAAACTAGGATAAAGTTGATGTATCATTATAGTAGCAGTTTGTTGACTTAACCAATCAAGAACAATATTGTTCTTGCCTTGGATATGTTTGATTGTATAATTGAACTAATTGAAATAAGATTCCCACCTGATATATTTCCCTCTTCTATCTTTGTGACCATGATCATTTTCTTTAAATGTAATAAATCTAGTGTAATTAGTATAGATTACAAAATGGGAAAGATGCATAAGTTTTAAGGAAAACTTTTCTAAGCATTTTCTAACAGCATAGATTGTATAGATTACAACATGGGAAAGATGCATAAGTTTTAAGGAAAACTTTTCTAAGCATTTTTAAACAGCATAGAATTCCTTATCTAAAGAAATCCATTTTAAAATGTCCTCATCAAAGACTCCACTTGAAAACCCATATGCATATTCTAAATATAAAACTTTACAGACTAAGATACCACCCCAAGCATAGTTGGAGGCATCAATATATACAATAAAATGGATAGACTTTGGTATATATAATTTAGGTAAAGATGAAACTTTAGATTTAATATAATGAATTACCTAAGTATGTTCAAAAGTCTAATGATAAGATTTCTTATTTTTGAGTAATTTTATTAAAATATATCTATCTTCTCTAACATTTGGATAAAATTTGTTAAGATAATTTATCATTACTAAAAATGATTGTAGCTTTAGCTTATCCATTTGATTTGGAAATTCAATAATATTTTCTTTTATATGTGGTTGTATCTATAGCTTTGAATTCTTTAAAACCATACCAATAAAATTACATTAATTTTTACATAATTGAATCTTTGTCTCTACGAGAACAATTCCTACATCCTTGGATTTATGATAAATTTTTTTGAGATGGCCTTCTAGGATATTGTTGAATATGAGTATGCCATCAATATATATGCATAAGAAATTTGACATACCTTTCAATTTGTTATCCATGAGTTCTTGGTAGTAATCTATCACATTCATGAGACCAAATGGCATGAAATTACACTAGAAATGGACAAATTGACAACTAAATAATGTATTTTCCTTTCTATATTATTTCACTTTAATTTGGTAAAATCTAGACTTCTAGTCAAATTGGGAGAAATAATTACAATTTGCAACTTTCTTAAATAAGTAATATTTATCAAGAATCAGATATGGATATGGTTCAGTGATGGCATTAAATGGTCTATAATTTATAAATGTTATTTTCTTACCTCTCTTCTATTTTGAATGTTTATTTACCATATAAGCATTATAGCAGAAAGGAGACGTGGATTTTTATATGAAGCCATTATCTTCTAATTCTTAAATTTATTTTTCCATATCTAAGTAATCATGGGCTGGGATAGGAATTTTATTTCCTATCTTCATGTGCTTTCCTTGTTGGAGAATTATCTCCATTGTGCACATCATTTTAGACCAAAATTTTTTAGGATTCTCAAAACATATATCTTATTTAATGCTAGTGCCAATGTTCTTAATATCTTAGAGGACAGGATTCTATGGTAACTAACTCATAGTACTTGGGAATTGTTATGTGGCTAAACTAGGTAAGGAATCCTAATTTTATTATTATTTATGGTAAACATGACACTTTTAGGGGTAGATCCATAAAGAGAATATCTATCAATAAAGGATCTTCCTAATAAGACATCTACTAGTATTTTCTTATGGGCAAAGAAATCACATGTAAATATTTGATTTTGGATCTTAAAGGTTGTTGATGTTTATAAAGATCACAGGTGAAACTATTCCCTTAGACATCTAAGCTTTTATATGACTATGATTTAGGGAGTTTTTCCTATTCTAAAATTAAAGGTGGTTTAGCAAAAGACAATGATGCACCAGTATCAACTTGGGCATCAACTATTCTACCATTAATCTCAATAGTTATGAACTGAGTAAATCATCCATTGAGAAATTGAGTTATATAAACTAGATGTGGTTATTCAAGTGAAGGAACAATAAAAATACCAACTTTTATTTTGATGGATCTAAAATTAGATAAAAGATTTGATTTTCTTTCTAAGGATAGTAGATTATTGGTTCTGGTTCTTCTTCTTCTTGGGATTCCTCACTGGGAACTTTGTTGCATTCTCCTTTTTCTAGGTAAATAAAGAAATCATCATTATGAATATGCTCTACAAGATGATAATCATACCTTTTATCTTCATGGAAAGGTTGTAAATGTTGTATTCTTTCTATAATGTTAGGATAATGAGCTTCAAGTGGTAAATATGTACTTGTAAATTTATTTCTAATCCATGATTCACTGGGCTTGAAAAAGATCAAAATTTGCATAAGTAGTTTTTTAGGATTTTACATAAATGGTGGCATTCTTGGCATATGTGGTTGTCAACCTTTACTCTAAGATTTGGAGTTTCTATAAAATCTATCCTTCTCATCATAGTCTACTAGTTCATGGTGCCCTTTAGACCAAATACCATAGGTTTCATACTATGGGAATTCTCTAGGAGAAAATGATAATGGCCATGGCCTTTGCATGTTGGCATGAGGCTTATCCAATTATTAGCTAGTGATTCAAGATCAATTTCATCTCCAAGATCTTTAAAGTCTTATTTAAAAATATCATATTATTTTAAGACTAGTTCATAAATCTCTTCCTATAAATAAAGGTCTTCATCTCCATCTACAACATCCCACCATGCTTTTACATTAGAGGAATAAATAGGTTTGATAGCATGATTCTTGAAGTGACAGTTAGGAGTAATGTGACTAGGTTATTTATAGATATAATAGGTGATTTAGGGATTAGTTATTCAAGGAGTATGGTATTTATGAAAAAAATATTGAGCATGTGTTAAGAATGCTTATGAGGAAAAGAGTAGTACCTAATAGTAAGATGTTGGTGGCCCTACTTATGTTTTCTGGATTTTAGATGAACAAAAGGGTGGTAACTAAAGGAATCAGTCTCTAGAAAGACTAGAGCAAACTGAGAAGCTTGATGTTTTCTAAGCTTTTATAATTGTTTGGCTTCAAAGATAAGTGACATGGCTTGTTTTCATGCAAAATAAATAACATCTATGAAAGACATATTTGATAAATTTAATAATTTAACATAAATATATTGAGTGACTTTCTCAATGAGCTTATAAGGTAGAGCTTCAAGAAATTTCACTTTGGTCTCCAAATGATTGAAACATTTAGCTTCATAAGTTAAGCCTCTGAATTGTAGAACAAATGTCTCAAACTATTTGAGATCACATAATTGAATTTTCATTAGCCAATTTTGAGATTCAATCTCTCAGTTTCTCATTGGAGAGGTAAATTCATTGATCGACATATGATATAGAGTATCAAGAGGATCTTGCTAACTATGGACTTGAGCATGTTGTTCTGTTTCAGTTATTAAATTCTACCATTTTGAGTAATTACCTAGAGATATTTTATGGCAAAAAGAGTCATTGCAGGTGGACCAAGATTTGTGGCTACTTTTATAACTCTCATGGTATTATACTAGGCACTAATTTCATTTAAATTATTTAGAGTGGAATTTATGTTCAAATACCATGGTTGTAATAGGATTTGAGTCCTTTGCATTAGGATTATGGTTAGAGATTTTTCTTTCTTAGGCGGTTGGAAATTACTACCAAAATTTATAGAATTATTTATATAAGATGGAAAAGGATGGGCTTCTAATACTTCTTCTAGTTTAACTTTTCCTTTATTTTCTTCCATGACTAGCCAATCTAGACTAGTTTCTAACTCAGACATTTTAGTATCTATAGAAGTAAGTTGGTCATTAAATATAGAAATGGTTTGATGAATACTATTAACCTTATCATGGTTAGGCTGAACATAATTCAATGTCTCATCTATATACTTCTGGACTTCATTATAGGTTTATCTCAGGTGTTGAGTATGATCTTCGATTATAGATAATCTAGAGAAAGAATTTATCATATACAAGACATCTCTACAAAGATCATCAAAAAAATTAGAAAGATGCAAATAAGACCTACCTATATAATTTCTCTATTTAAATTCATTAGATGGTTCTAGATCAGAACTAGTTGCTAAAAAGTTGTAGAGAAACAACTAATGGTATCTTCAAGTTGCTTATATACACCCTTGTGAGGGGGCCATATGCCTTCTTTATACAGAGTAGTTTGTTTCTATGTATAATACTCCAAAGTCTTTTCTTTGTGAATATTCATCATTTTATGTGGTAGATTAGTAGGATCTAGTCCTATATTTATATCTTCATCTTGGATGGGAATATGTCCCTTCTGAACAACTTTTCCTATAAAGAAAGAAGATGTACTTCTCCTTGGATAAGACATACAAGATTTTGTATGATGAAAGGATAAGGCTCTAGGTAAAATATTAATGGATCTACCATTTTTATTATGAACTAAAAATTGTCCTTTAAATTTGTGAGCAACATTATTTAACCAATCTAATTTCCAAGATGGAGGTATATTAATAGATTCAATGTGACCTTTGTGTAACTAGATTGTGTTGCTAAGTCGGTGAACATATGGGAGATTTTCTACAATTTTAAGATGGTTTGTATTAGTCATCATATATAAGAGAGTGATATTGACATATGCATACTTAAATTCTATGAACATATTTAGATAATACAACAAGGAAAATATACACCAATAATCAAGAGAGCCATGTTTGACTTTTGGACAACCTTTATCACATACATATACAAACATATTTGGGAAAAGATCATAACAGATGACACTACCATTCAACTTACCTATACTAGAAAATTTATAGGCATGTTTAAAATTAACTTGAAATCTATCATACTGGGCCAAGTATAACACTAGTTTAATATTACTAGGTACTAATGGAGTAACATGGACATGTATAAGACCAATGAAAAAACTTGACATATTTATGAGATATGATATACTCAATTTTAGATGTAGGTAATAAAGATAATATATTAGTCTAGAATGTCTTTCTAGGCTTATATGTGAGGGTTACCTCAACAGACTTTACACAAGGATGAACAAAAAACATGAAAGTGGTATTGTGCAAGACTTTAGATTTAAACAACTCAGACTGGTTATAAATATGGATAGTTTTAATAGATGGATGCCTATACTAACTTACTGGACCTTCCAAGGTTTCTTCAATAAGTTCAATGTTAGGGCATACAGAGGTTTGATCAGGGTCATATGGAGGAAGTTCAAATATTACTTCCATTTTTGCATCATTTACAATTTTGACTATGGATGAAGACTATGATTTTTCAAATTCCATGCTAGAAAATGATGATTATTCTAAAAATGAGGATCATCTGGTAAGGATCTAAACTGTAGAGATAAATAAGCCTTTTGATAAAATAATTATATGGGAAGAAATTTGATGCAATAATAATACAAAGAATGATCTCATAGTAGGAATAAATCAAATAATTTTTAATAAAAAGGAAGAATATAAACTTACAAGGTCATATGGCTCTGATACCATTTTCAAAACTGAAAATCTTTGATTAAGATAAACCCATGACAATAGGCAGGGGATAAATGGTTACAACTTCAATATTATATAGAAAACACAATATCCTAATTCCTATAAAAAAAAATCCATATATCCCATGAACCTTACCATACCCTTATAACCAATTAAATACCCCATTAACCCACTACTATCCTACTTATCTATTAATCTACCCACTATCCCACTTGACAACTTAAAATTCATTTTTATTCACCTACCCCATAACTACCCTAACACCCTAGCCCTTCCTACACCCTATCAACCCTAAACCTCATTAACTCCCACTTAAACCTCCATTATCCCCTAAACTAATCAATAAACCTTTAGAACTAGGGAAGATCCTCCAAAGTTCTAGAAGTCTCTAAACTAGAGGCTTAAGATAATTTAAAATTCCCTAAATTCTCCTCCACCATCCTATATAATCCATGCATGGGCTATAAATAAAAATAACTTGGAAAAATTATAAAATTTGGAAAACTTAGAAAGCTAAGCCTCCATTATACTCTCATAACTAGCCTTTATCAAGCATCCTCACACTCTTGTCAAGTTATTCAATAACCCCAGGAAGCCTTTGGAGTCACTTGGAAGCTGAAGTCAATCAATCCATATCTAACCATTTTTTCATTCAAATCAGCTTAAATATCTTGTATATGAGTTATAAGGGACAAAAGGATGGTAATAATTCGACTTTAATTATTTCATTGTTCATTTATCCTTTCCTTTGATGTTGTTTGTGTTATTGGGTTTTTATTAATATTTATAATTGTTTTGCAAATAACTCAAAATATGATCACACATAATACACTTTTGATTTTTTTGTATAGATGGTAGGAATCAAAGATGGATTTATCAAAAAATATATGACCTTTATGAGATATTAAAGAAGGTTTCCTCTCTACAAAATAACTTAAATGGATTCAAGGTATGACATTTGACATTTTATAGCCTCGAATGCATTTTTAAGACCCATTTTTGATATGTTTATGACATTTTTATACCTCATAATATTATTTTAACCTTTTTCCCCATTGAAACTCACCTTTTAAGACACCTTTGATTTGTTCATGTGATGTCATAATTGGACCTTTGACCAAGTATTGCATTGCCTTCAATTTGATCATTTCAAGGCATGAATTAAGGCATATAGGGTCAATTAGGATTTGAACAAGGTTTCAAGACACATTCATTTTCATTGAGGAGTTATCTATAACTCCTAACACAATAATGACTCATGATAATAACCATAAGACACTTTTAAGGCAATAAAATTACATGAAACTCATGCATACTTGGTTTTAAACACACCTAACCATCATGATATGCCTAAAAGAAAGAATACTCAACTTATTTTTGAAATAAATTCCCCTCTCTAAGTGTCACATTAATCTAAGTACCAAGGGTGACTAGAATATTCAACATTTTGGTGACCTCTTAGGGGTGTTTGCCTATTTAAACATCTAAACCAACTACGTTATCAATTCCATTAGGCATGGAGTCAATGAGAAACTCAATCTAAAATAGACACCCTTTAGGACAAAATTTAATAAGATTTAAAATCACGTCCAAAATATAAAACAAAGGAGAAATAACTACAAGAACATTTGCAAAAAAACTTAAGGAAAGATAAAAGATAGCTAGACTACGAAAATAATGTGCATTCAACACTTGGAAGAAATAAAAATAGATACCTACTATGTAAAACACTTGGAATGGAATCACTCAACCTAAATCAAAATATAATCCCTTTAAATCTTATATTTTATAAGTAATAATGTCACCATTTGGTTGAAAGAGGTGTTTGGGAGCTAGTTTTGTAGCCTACCCACCTAACATGTTAGCCTTTAACAATGGATTCTTGACCATGACTATTAGTCAATTCTCTATTTATTATATTACCAATCTTATTTTTTTATTTTCCAATGGGTTATTTATATCAAACATACCATCCATATTAACACAATCTTATAGTATCCTATCATTACTTAGTTTCACAACCTAGTTATTATATTTATTCTGCCAATTTGACCAATCTCTTGAGAAAATACAAGCCTCCTCTAGGAATAATTGAGAAATTCTTAAATCTTCATAAATACTAGTCCTTGCCTCTAATTTATCAAGTTGATTTTGATCCTTTATGCTATCTTTAGGCCTATCAAGGTGAGATATGATAGCTACAAGCTTATGGGCATCTTTAGGATGCTCCTCAAGCTCCACTGGCATGCTATATGTTTGAAACTCTTTAAGAACATCAAGGTATTTATGTCATGTCTCATCTAAGTCTTACTTTATATCTAAGGGGGTATGTAGGATAGTGTTCTTTAGAATATCAAGTTGATATTTACCTATTGTAATCTCTATTGCATATTTGTTTTGAGCTTTAGGAGTAACTAGTTTGCTTATAGCCTCAAATTACTAAATGATATTAAAGTACTACTTTCATGTCACATCATTAAGACATCCTTGATTTTACAATATCTATAAACCCTTGATTTATTCTTATAATAATAATCATACTCATCTACTAATAAAACCTATGTTCTTATTCTCATATGGTGTTACTAGTTATGTCAAGTTGGGGAAGTACTATGAAAGTTCACTAACATTCTCATTTTGCCCTCTTGGAACTACTGATCCACCAACAACCTCAATTATTCAATAAGATCATAGTATAAGTGCCAATCTTCATCAAGGTCCTCATGAGTATCTTGAATAGTTGGTAACATAGAGTCTTATTTAAGTATGCAATAGGAAGTCAAACCTTGATATTTCACATAATTATATGGGTCAAACTCATAACAACCCTTAGACCAATCATCAAAATAATAGTCAAGAGATTAGTTTATTGGTGTAGAATCCCCATGATAGTTATCCTCTTCCTCATGAAATATTTAGGTGCTTAAACCATTCTCTTAAATGAACTTATAGGGATCATATTGGTGATGTTTATCTACCCACTCATCAAACACAAGATCTTAGATACCTTCAAGGGGTGTAGTTGGTCCATAATCTAGGATATCTTCTTTTTGGTCAAGAATGGTGTAATTAACATTGAGAATATTGGGCATATATGGATTTATGTGGTACCTAGGAATTGATTTAGAATTTATGGTGACCCTAGTGCCATACCTTGTCATAAATAACATATGAGACCAATCATATGACAAGTAGCCATATAACTTAATAGTGAAGTTAGGGGATAGGCATAAATCAAAATATGTGAGCAAGTCAATGACTAAAATGTCTTGTACAATTGAGAAAATTAGACAAGCATGAAAAATGAGGCTCAAATATTTAATCACACCAACTATCTTAGTGGATGTACCATCTAATTACAACACCCCCTAGTGTTAGGTTCATATTTCAAGCCTAGTTTATCATCTACTTGCATAGACATCACTAAACTACTTACCCTAAATTGACCATTCAATTATGTACAAAGTAATCACCTATAATCAAAAAAAGGCATAAAGTAGGAGTTTTGTCAGTCACACATGAATGTTCTTATTTAGGTTGACGCACATTAGTAAGGACTGATCTCACCTTCATTGCTAGTCTAGTTGAGAGATGAAGGTTAGACAAGGTTTCCTAAATAAAAATTATCTTGGGAAAAATAGAGCTCCCACATGGAAATTTTAACACTTGTCTTCTTTATATGATCAACTATGTTGAAAGGAGTACCATTAAACTTTGGCTATCCCTTAGAAGTAATAACTACAACTTGCACTTGATTGTACTTGGGTTGATCCTTAGACTGAACTTCAATTCTCATTGATTAGTATTTAGGAACAACAACCTCTTTTAATTTATGTGAACTGATTGGGATTTGATTTTGATTTTGAAAAAATAGCTTTTCTTGTGCTTTAGATGGCTCAACAGTTGCCTTCCCCTTGGCAGCCTCTTGAGAAACATGTGGGGCTACAACTTGACCACTTTAAGGGGTTGATCCTTCCTCTATTGAAATTTTCTTGATCCTTGTGTTGTATACTATAGGGTTGATACCTTTGGTTTTAGATTTAGTTTGATTAATAATACAAAATTTCCCTTCTTTCCAAATTACCAAAGTATATTTACCTTGTGTTTGAGCTAGATCATGTACTCCTTCTACTTGTGGAGTTGATTAACTAGGATACCCTTGGGAATATGTCATATTTTAGATCATGAGGTAATATTTTATTACCCCATTAGGATAAGTAGTTTGATTATGTGCTTGACCTTAAGGATAACACCATCTAGTCTTGCACTAGGTTATTTTGTATAGGCACAATAAATTTTGAGATCTTGACAACATTGGGATTATGACTCTAGTAATACCTAAAATTAGTTAATTGACCTTGATCTTGTATATTTCCTTGGTATGTATATCTATGAGGATGGTATGGCTATTTATAGGGTTGATAAGGTCTAGTTTCTACACTTGTTTCCTCTTAAGAAGAACCAATTCATTGCCAAATATCTACAAGGGTGACTTAACCTCATGAGGCTCATTAAGAGGAGAAATAAGAGTCATTTAGGGATTATATTTGGATGGGATAAGTGATAAGATAGGATAACTAGGTGGAATTATAGGTTTCATAGGCTATATATAGGGTGGAAATTCTAGGAAGAGTGGCAAGGGTAGACTTGGAGTAATTTTCCTAGCTTGTATAAGATAATTCTCAACTATAATGGTAATGTCAAATGCATCAAGAAGAGTTGTACCTCTCATATACTAGATCATCACTACTATGTCACTAATTAGATATCTCAAATAATATAAAAAATAAGTATTAGGAGTGGACATTATTAGTTGTAGAATCGTATTTCATGTTTTTTGAAACCTAGAATTACAGTCCACCATGAACTCATGTGGAGTTATCTTGATGGTAACTAGATACTCCATGAGTTAGAGGTAATCACTCTTATCCTCAAATTGTTGTCACAACTTTTCTTCCAATATATCCTAATTGTGGATTAAACCTTGTTG
Source organism: Torreya grandis (assembly GCA_037957365.1). Taxonomy (NCBI): domain Eukaryota; kingdom Viridiplantae; phylum Streptophyta; class Pinopsida; order Cupressales; family Taxaceae; genus Torreya; species Torreya grandis. The sequence continues at coordinate 577,311 of JARHVA010005921.1, forward strand.
TAGACCTCTATACCACTAAAGAGTTCTTTCCTTCAAGGATGAAGCTAAAAGCCTCAAAATTACATTGTCTTAAGTGATATGATGAACTGAGAAAATATTTTCTATATCTTAAATGTGCTCAATTGGTGTTACAGTGTCTTCAGTAGTGAATGATGGGATACTCTTCAAGGTTACAACTCGTATGTCATAATACTGTTGAATTCTAATGGGTTGCCTTTATTAATTGAAAAAAAAACTTGTTCCTTTGGGAATCCATGTGATGATGCTAATTGAATTTTCCCATTAGCCTTGTAAATATTCCAAATGGAGGTTTGGACTGTGTTATTGGAGAATTTTGCCTATAAACTCTCTCTTTTCTTTTAGGTGATTATGAATCAATAGTCTTCCTTATCCTAGGAATGAAAGTTAACTCTACAAAATTGAAGTTTGTGACTCTAGTGTAAAACCTTATATTCTTTGGAATGAAAATATAAGGTTGATCTTAAACCAAAACCTTTAGGAGTCACCAAGTGCTTTTGAAATTTCTCCTATTTTGCTAGAACTTTTTGAGGACAACACGAAAACCTTAGTTAAGTCCAACCAGTCCTATAAAATTGGTCTCACTGGGCATGTTATAAACTATTATTATGTTAAATTTGTACCCTTTGGAGAATGGTTTCAAGGCTTCTCCCTTCAATTGAGACAATGGAAACACTCCTCATGTTTTGGGTGACCTTGTGTGAGGAGTGAATCTCTAGAGAGGGTTGGTTCCCCAGGTAAATCACCTAAACTAAGATTACTCTAAATCTATCATATATAATCTACTTACAATAAGGAAAAGTGAGGAAAATGTGTGAAAGAAACATGAGGTGATGCACTAGAATGTGTTATCTCCTACACTTGATTATGATAGAAAATAAGACTAAAAAAGAGATTTAATTTATTTTACACAATCTCTAAATCAAGCTTCTCATGCATCAATATTTCACATGAAGGTAATAGATTATGTTGGGACTAAATGAGGTAGCTAAAAGGTCTTATTTGAGACACATTTAACTAAATTTCACAACCGATCACCTATATAACCAAATTTAAAACAACTTATCACCTACATAGATGAACCTTCTTGCATCAAGGTGAAATTAAATGGACACTAGAATCACATAGGTATATAAGTATAGATAAGGTAAAACTAGTCTTTTATTAATCCAAAAGATTAAAATCTAGCATTACAGGTCTCTGTAAAGGTAGAGTTTTGTTACAACTAGTATAGGGATCAATAACAAGGCATTTCCATCCTAATCTATATAAAATAGATTCAATAGAGAGAGGATAAATCACTACTTAGATACATAAATGTAGTTGGTACACCTTAATTTTTCCTATTCAAGAGATAATATAAGTTTAAAATAAGGCCATTAGGCCCTCCTTATTGCACAATCTTACCATATTGATGACCTTTTTCATAGAGAGTGGTGTAGGAGTGAATGAGAGGCTTACTTGTTTATAATTTTTGTCTTTTGGAGTGCTTGAGGTGGTGAATGTGATCAATTGGATACTATGTCCTCTTTAAAACTCTACCTCTAGCCTTAGTGTTCCCCATCTCCACCTCATGTTCATTTCAAGGTCTGTTGCATGGTTAAGTTAGGCTAACTATTACTTCACTCCATGGGAGTTACATCTCAAAGATAGTTTTCAACATCACCCTACTCATCATGGCCTTCATGATCCTCAACCACCATCATGGTCGTGATCAACAAGCTTGATGATTCTTTTATAAACTTGAAACCTATATTTTATGATTTAAAATATAATTTTATCTTCTTACTCCCTTTACAGTCCTATAACAAGTTTATATACCACTTTAATAGGCTGTTCAAGACCTTATGATGATTGTGGATAAATGTTAGGATGTGTATTTTGACTAGGAGACTTGTAAAGAGCTTTTTAATCAATGCTTATGACCTAAAATTTCTCTAAATATGCCTAGAACTTTAAACTTTTAATGAGTTTTGACTATTATTTAAACTTTTAGAACCTATACAACTCCCTTTCCTTAAGTGGTTCTCCACTTCACTAAGAAATATATATCTTAGTCAAACTACATGCTATATCTTCATCTTTCATCCCTCACAATGGAGTTGTGGACCAACTTATTCTTTCTAAAAATGGATTTTAATTTGTTCATAACCTTATTCACAAGTTTATTGGCTTGTATGCAAACTCATGGCTTGAGGATATCAATTTGATGTTGATCTTGTATATTGTCTATGATAACTTTAAAAACTTGTAAAAAAACCCACCATGGAAACTTAGAAGCCATATAATGACATTGTAGGATTTTTCATCCCCAAACATGGCTTTTAAATTCTAGGTTACTATTGTTTGACATGAATGACAACTCCATTATTTAGGTCCTTGAATATCTAATTTGTTTCAGACATAACGTAGCTTGGGATCTTCTTGATTGTTCAACACTCCTTCATCAATTATGACCTTGAATAATATCATGATATACCCTTTAAGGTTTTATGAAATTTATATTGAATAATTTTGAATACCTTGTGAATTCTTCACAAATGTATATCTCAGCTACAGGGTCATGAAAATCATAGTCTTATTTTATGTTCTTGGAGACCCTCATTACTTCAAAGAGGCCTTAAAGATTTAGTTATGGGTATGGTGTCCTAACTTGAAATCTTATCACCCAAGTTTGAATATACCAATCTCTCTAAGATGGAGCTATTGGGAGTGGTTAAAAACATTAAATGCATGTAGGAGGTCTTATTTATAGTGAATCATCAAGAGACTCTTTTTAGTACATACCTCCTAGAGGATTATGTAGGTTAATTTAATATTGAAACTTTTAAGATATATTGAAATTTTACCCTTTGTTTCAAACCTCTCCATGTTTTTTTCAAATTAAAACCTTATAAAACTTTGGACTTCCCATGATTATCACGGATTACAACTAGGTTATTAATGATTAAGACTTTTTTTCTTCTTCTTGAATCCACCAAGAAGTCTCTTGGAGCCTTGATGGAATCTTGAAACCTCTTAAATAGACTTGCTAGCATAGGTCCTTACTTTTGTCCATTCTAAACTTGCATGAAACATGAAAATGACTAGGAGTGAAACCTTATAACTCTTTCCACCATCATGGAAATTTTTTCACTGGCATGTAATTTCTCTTTTAGGCTATATTATCATGTTGAAACATTATCCTTTTCTTTCATACTTGTAGAGGTCTATTTTTTGCTTGACATCTCATCGAGCATTTTTACTAATGGCCTCATATGATTACATCATGAAGCCTAGATGATCCTATGGGTCATGTGGTTGGTCTGAGACTTTATTTATGAGGGAAACACTTCATAATAAATAAAACACCCTAATTTTTGGTTACATGTTTGTAAAGATTCATTTTCCAAACTTAAATCTCATTAGAACACCTTTAATTATAGTCTTCAAGTATTATAAATATCAAACTTCATTCACCTAATTAATAACATGTTTTAGCAAAGGGTCTAGCTGCATTGAGAGTCTCTAACTTGAGTATTTTATATCAAGAAAACACACTTCAAAACATAATGAATACTTCACTCATTGTTGTAAGCCTATACAGGCTATCTCAATATTGAATCCCTAATGCACCTTAATAAGGAGAATCCTTAAGATTTTACCTTGCTTGCTGGGTGATAAGAATTAGATAAAGCTTATTAGACTATCTCATGGTTTCCATGTTGAGGGATGAACATCTTGAAGTGCTTCAAAGACCAATTATCTCCTTCAACTTGCAACCTTTCCTTCAATCTTGAAATTTCTTCTTTAAACTTTATTATTTAGGATCTCATGAACCTAAACCCTCTTGGAGTGGCTTTAAATACAAGGTTTATTTATCTAGTCTATGTGAGGTCTTTCAAATTAAATGAGAGAAACTAAAAATTCATTAATTCCTCCTTCTCAACCTGTATACTTGTATTAAGAGCTCAATTCTTGGTGTGTGGGCCCATCTATCTTTATTCACTTTAAAAATATTTAAAACCATATATCTTGAACTCTCATAGATCTTCACCCATTTATTGATAGTATATAATTCAATAATTGGATTTTTTTCTCTATTTTAGGTTTCATTGATTAATATAAATCATCTCAAACACTTGAAAACCTCTTCTCATGCCTAGAGACTTGCATATATCTCTTCAAAATTATAACCCCATTAACACCTTGAGAAAGTTCCCAAGAGTTTTCACCCTACTTATAAGTCATGAAGAGTAATAACAAGGATATTTGGTCTTGTTTTTATACCCTCCCCTTATGAAAAACATCCAAAATGCATTAAAACTACACTCTTATGTTTATAGACTTGTGGAGGCCATTTGAAGCTAAATACCCTATTAAATTTAGAAAATGGATTCCATGAGCCTAAAACCTTTTATAAATAGTATAAAATGTATGGTGAGGTTACTTGTATTTTTTAATCTTGTTAATCAATAAAAACATTTCAAAAATGCAATAAAACTTCATTTTTAAGCTTATAGGCATGTAGAGGTCTGTGATACTTGACATGCCCTCAAAACCATGGTAATGATTCTCATGGATTTAAATATACTAAGAGGGATATAAATAGACATTATAATTACATTTAATATCTTATGTATCCATGTAACTCATTGGAACAAACTCAAAACATCAAAAGATAAGCTCATAGGCCTTAGGGTTTTAAGAGCATTTCAGGATTGTTTGTAATTTTTTTAATGGATATACACACTTCAAGATCCTAAAATAGGTTTGATACACTATGATGATGATAAATATACCCCTTAACCTTCTCCTAAATCCATTCAACACTATTTATTGAGAGATTTGAGATCAAAACCAAGGCAATGCCTCTATTGAGTTATTGACAAGTAATCTCAATCTTCTTAATAATGGTTCATATCTCTATTTATTTATTTATTCATGTTAAAACCTATAATGGACCATTCGATACCTCTTCTTCCATCTATAATGGTTGTATATTTCTTATTGATCCAACCTTTTCATTGGGAGTAACGTATAATTTTTTAATCCTCAAGAAAACTTCATAAAACTCTGCTTTTTCATGAACTTCACCCTCTGGAAGCTTTTTGCCTCTTTATACCCATAAAAACCACCAAAGATGTTGTTATACCTATTAAGTGTTTTAATAAGTCCAATGAACCTTATTTTTATGTATTAATCTCCATAAAACCTCTACAAATTTACATTTAGGGCCAAAATTTACAACTTCTTCGACTACAACCTCCATAAAATTTTGCTTTTATTTGCTTCTTACTTGAAATATGTGATCTTTATCCATGTATGGACCTATTTATCATTAAAATACCCTTAAAAACATCTTATAAATGATAAAAAAATCCATAAACATGATTTATATGAAATGGTTTTGGTCCATTCAAGGGCTCTTTTCCATGTTGAAGGAGGTTGCAAGCTACCAAAAGGAAAAATTGGAGGGAAATAACTGTCTATAACATAATTTTTACTATTTATATGGATTGAGGGAGTCATGGATTGATTTATCAAAAGTTATATGAACTTTATGAGGTACTACGGAAGGTGTTTTTACTTTCATAACACTCCCCATTTTTGAACTGATAATGGGGACCCTCTTTTTACATTGGAGTTTGGTCTTATAACTTTTAAGAGTTTATTATGGTTGTTGGTTTAAATATACCTTTCAAGATTTTATTGTGGTTGTTGGTTTAAATATACCTTCCTAGGAGTTCATTATGCTAGATGTGAATTTTTGAAATATGAATATGCTTAATAGCTTTAACTAAGTTTAAATCATTAAAATGTTCATCATAAGTTCTTAGTATAATTCACATCTAGTGTTGCATTAATTTTAATGTTTGAATGTTCATCATAATTTCTTATTTTTAGACTATTTTGACTTGAATTCATGCAAATTATATAACTATTTAAAAAATATATATCGCTTACTTTCTTGAGTAATTCGGTCCTTTTCTACTTCCTTTTGAGTTAAAATGGCTAAATGTTTATAAGGTTTACTTTTTAACTTATCCACTTTCATATAAATGGGTTAAATTAAATTTTGAATAAAAAATTAGCTAAGTTTTTGCATTGCTTCATTTTACACTTAGTCACTTTTTGGATTTATCCTTGGCCATTTTTATTTGAATTTATGGGTCATTATTTTTTAAGTCACTTTTTGGATTTTGCCTTGGTCATTTTCATTTGAATTTATGGGTTATTGATTTTTAAATTTAGATTACTAACTAGGATTTTTTATATTTACCTGTAGGTGTTTTAATGCATCCTTGTTCCCCTTGAAAACTTTTTTTGGTAGTCCTAATGGCCCAAACTTGCCCAATAATTCTTTCAAGACTTAGTCAATTTTTCACTTTTATCTCGAGGCCACATGTCAGTCTTCTACTTAGTGATACTTGAAATATTTAATAAATTTTTTCCCAACACCACACATAGATATCCTAGTGGTCTTGGACTTGTTTAAAATCATTTCAAAGAATTTTGACACTTAGTTGATTTCACAAAAGTTACATGGAGACATGACACTTTTTTGCTACTTCAAAAGATAGTCTATTTTTGAGATTTTTCCTAATGGGTCTCCACATTAGTAAATATCTAGGTGATTAAGTGAATAAGTGTGATGATGCCATATGGAAAAATCCCACTACCCTACTCTCATATAGCTTTTTGTGCATCCCATAAATGATGTCAAAGCCTTGAGCAAGTGGGTGAGTGGGATGATTTTGTATGGTGAAATCATGGTACTCTATAGCCCTAGGGTGGTATGTGATAATCTTATAGTATGTCAGAGTAAAAGGTGATCAAAATGTATTTGTGTGAAGAAAACTCACTTTACTATGGGAATAATAGTTATAAATGGAACTTGAAGCCCCAAGCTGAGCAATGAAAGAGCCAAAAATATCCATGTGGTACAATCATTAGAATTTTTCATAGGTTAAAAATTAATTAATATATAACTTGTAGACTATGTCAGTTCTAAATTCAAAATCCTAGTCTAACATGGTGTTATAAGTGTTAAACCTAATGTCTATTAATAAAATTTCATGTGTCACCTGTTAGAAGTGTCATAACTAGTCATTTCTTAGACCTGCTAGAATATCAAATTAGGGACCAATCAAAATCCACCACATGTCATGCATTAGAACTCCAACCAATCATATCACCCTAATATTAGGTGCACCAATATCCTAATCCTAACATATATATCAAAACCCAAAATATCTTAATGTATCATAGAGATCCATGTGGTAGGTCTATTTATATCAATAGGTGGAGCCCTCATGATCTAACAAAGGTTAAAATGAAGCAAGGTGGAGTTGTAAGGACTAATAAAAGGACATCGTATGTCCCCAACTGGAACTTCACCCTCCCAAAGTGTATAATAGTATAATTATAAACCATGCCTTGGTGTTAACCCTCATAATGGGAACCATTAAATAGAGGACATGTGACATAGAATGAGACATGTTTTGGAATATTTATGGAGAAACCATGTGGACAATGTCAGGCATGTCATATTCAAAAATTTGACTAATTAGGAGGTATCACATATACTAAACATGATGCAACCTATATAACACACACTAATAGTGTACCCAATATGACATAAGTTTAAATTTGATGAGCCATCTAACTGTCAAAAATATCAAAAGATAAGATTAAACTGTGCATTCAAGTTGATTCATAAAATTGAGTTGTATATCAATTCCTCACTAATAAATTATAAGAAGGCGGTTGAATTCAATGAAATTTTAAATAACATTATTAACTAAACATGAAATGTGCATTTGGAACAATCATAAAGTATAAAAGATAAAATCAACATTAAAGAGGTAGGGTAATTGATTATGGAGAATCATGAGTGGCTAGTAGTCCTGATGCAATCCCAACTAATTTTAGTTTCCATAATTCAATTGAGGCATGGTTTGATTATAAAAAATTTGGGCACACCTTCAATATATCAAAAAAATTGAGCCACCTTCTCAATCACATTATTATAATCATGTTGATTATTATTAAAAATTTCCATTAGTGAGTAAATTCAAATTTTAATTTGAATTGGTATTTTGAAATATTAAGGCTTATATGCCCATATAAGTGTTGACCAAATTTGACTTTTAAGTCAAATTGAGGTACCTATAGGTAAAAACATGACTTTTTATGTCTATAGAGGGTGTAATATGAGTTTCATGGGATTTATTATATGTAAATTAATATCAATTGATGTTATAATATCCTTAGTCATTAGCTTTCTTAGTCCTTTTAGTCATTTTGAGTCATTTTAGGGGTCAAAAAGGTGCATTTAATGAGTTTTATAGATTTATTGGGAGGTTTTAAGGTTAAAAAATATTATTTCATGCCCCATGTGTCCACTTAAGTCTTAATAAATTGACATAACTAAAATATTATAGGTTATGCAAAAAATAGGGCAGTTTTTTTGAAGCAAAAAAGGAGTTTGGCACTTGTATGACCTCTTTGGGAAGTGTGCCACATGGAAAATGGTCAATTAGTGCCTATTAAAATTCCAAAAGCTTATTTACAAATTTTTTATATTTAAATTCCATTTATTTCTCAAAAATATTCTTCTCCTTTTCAACCCTTCTTGGCAAGTAGAAGTGGCCTTCAAGTTTTTACTTGGTATAGACAGCTCAAGATGTTTTAGGGAAAATTATTTTTTAAGGTTGTTTTAAACTCTAATAAATTAATTTAAATATAATTATTTTTAAAATTGGTGGCATGTGCTTCATGAACCATCCTCATGAAATTGACCTTTCAAATATGCCTGCTAATCTATGTACCCTACAGGTTTTACTCTTATTTGGGAAGGTACATATAATTCACTTATTGAGTTTGATTTAAAATAATATTTTATTCCTTATATAATGTTTTTCATGATTATTTTCATCTTTCAAGTTTATTTTATATTCTAATAGCTCACTTTTCAAAAAGGTACCACCATGAGCAGTTTCAATCAATTCCCCACTTACAGAGGTTTGAATTACATACAAATACTTCATATGAATGGTAAATTGTGTATTCCATGTTTAAATTCCATGTTTTTTACCTTATTATAGGTTTTAGTCTAACAACCCCATAGTTTTATCAAAAACCCATGTCTCTACTATGTTAGACCAGTCATTCATCACTCTACCTGCCTTATTCCATATGTATATAAGTGATATTCACATTGAAAAGAATGTATTGGATACAATATGTTACTAATTTAAATCATGCATTTGAAGAATTTGATAATAAGTTTGGCTATCCATGTAGCCTTTCATCCATCCTTGTTGCTCTATTTCACACCCACTATCCACACACAACTAATAATCACCTACAGAGGCCATTGTTAATGTCATGTTGAGTATGAGGATCTTGGTGAAGAGATTTAAATCTTTAGAATCATTAATAATAAATTTTGAGTATTTAAGTGATTCATAATTCATGAAAGGATAAAAGTAATTCACATTGTTCACACTTGCATATATTATGTACAGACTTGATAATGTCTACCTACAGGATTTGTTGGTAGATAGTAGACGTCCATTCATATAAGTTTCAAAACCAATAATTAAACCAATATTTAAATTATAACATTAAAAAGGGATAATAACATCCATTCCAAGGAGGATAAATTTATAAACAAGTTGCAGACCATGATAAAAGATTCAAAGAATGAGTTTTGGGATCAAATCCCTAAAAAAGCAAAATAAAGCTCTAGGGGTTTTTTGTGGATCTCCAACAACATGCTCACAAGTGTTCCAAGATATCTATATGGGTAAAAATCATTTACTATAGTGTTTACAAGATATATGCCAATAATGGGGATAAAAATTAAGTGGAAGAAGGTTGTTTTAGGCCTCAAAGTTGCCTAAAAACACACTAAATTCCTTTAATGATATCTAAAGGTTTGAAGGCTTGAATGAATTTTGACATCTTAAGAGAAAATAGAACATTAACCCATTATTGTGATGGTTACATGAGTTGAAATTTATAGAAATGGGCTATCAATATAAATTTGATATTGAGTGTTTCAAGTATGATGGTAACCTATAGATGTCCCTCTATAGCCCCCATGACCACCTACAACTAGGAAGAAAGTTAGTGTCTTAGGTAAAGTGTTTTATGGTGTTTTATCACATAAAATTTAATAAAAGGTTAATTAAAGTGATATGTTATCTCCAATCTTAAAGGAAATCCTCAAAACACCATAACCAAGGTCTTATGAAGCAAAATTAACCTACAATAGGGTCAAATTACAAGGTATCTCAGTCTAGAAGGTGTAAGCATGAAGAAGTCTATCTAGGTGTTGATAAAGAATGAAGAAGAAGAAAATAAGCATAAAAAAGTGAAAAATGACCCTAAGCTAAGTAGGTTAAGTTGGTGTAATCTATTCTTAGGCCTAAAACACTAAGTGAACACCTATAGGAATCACCCTAAATCAAGCACACTTAAAAAATGCACATAGTCTTGGGAGTTAGTAAGGCATATGGATGAGTGTGTGAGAGGTTAGAGAGAAAAATGGAGAATGTAAAACATAAATAATTATCATGATAGTCTATTTAGGCTTTTCATAGTGTATTTTAAACAAATAAAGGAATCTATAATGCATAACATAGTCCACTTAGGGGAAGCTTATGCATAGTCTATTTCTTACCAATTTACCTTAGAAATATAAGGAGTTTGGGAGGCAAATAGATTGATAAAAGGATTAAAACTATTATATAGGGTCTCCATCACTTTGAGAACCCACTCAAACCTTCATATTTCCTAAGGAAATAGGGGAAGTAACCCCTAATTTGTCTCAGATAGGGGGTACTTTCCCCATGCAAGAACCCTACAGTCTTAAATAATGAAGAGAAATGGGTGGATAAAGAGTTATCATAACCCCTATTTTGTCTCAAATAGGGGGTACTTTCCCCATGAAAGAACCCTACAGTCTTAAAGAATGAAGAGAAATGGGTGGATAAAGAGTTATCTAAACCTATAAAAAGAGATGTGGTAATATGTATAACACCCAATACAATTTTTTTAACACTTAAAAGGAGTTTGGAGCTTGATAGGTTGGTTTGAACCCTTGAAGTTACAAATAGGCCTAAAGGCAAGGTTGAAGCCTAGATGCCAAATAGAGAGCCATCCACTTTTCTAGTGTTAAATGATATTTATAGCCTATGGAGACATGTTTAGGAGGTCAAAATTGAGGTGTTTTATCCTTTTGGAGGTAGGGAACACCATAGAAGGTCATTTTGAGCTCTAAAATGTAGTCGAGCTTAATTGGCATGATCAAACCTAGTGCCTAAATGAGAAGTTAGTTCCATTCCTAACATGAGATAGGATTTTAAATATATTATATAATGTATATGGGATGATATAAGATGTGTTAAATATATTTATATCTATAGGATGTCATAATAAGTCACTGTTTAGACACAAAACCAATTCAAGCCTGTGCAAAGGAGGAATGCAAACTTGATACGTCAGATTCAAATGTTCATATCTCCCTAGAGGATCTGCATGGGAGACAAAGTATTTTGTGAAGTTATTAAAGTCCATGAACATAAAATTAGTGAAATTAGTTTTCAACTTAGATGTCAAACTTTTATGAACAAAGCCTAAGAGGGCAAATAGGCCTAAAACCCTTGTTAAACCCTTACAAAGATCAGTTTGATAAAATTGAGTGATAAAACTAATATAATGGGTTATTTTTACCATGAAACCTATTGGACCTTATATAGGACTAATTTTATATACTCCACATGATTTTTGTATGTATGGACCTGTACGAACATGGTAGAAACATGGTATTTTTGACTATTTTTTGTGTTTTACAAGTATTATAAGGAGTTTGAGCATGAAAAAAACTTTAGGAGGAATATATAAACTTAGGATAACCCATAATTTTAGTTTCATACTCTAGATAAACTCCTAAATTCCTCAACAAATAGTTTCATCGTAGCAAGTCAAATTTGGCATAATAGATAAGATAGGAAGAAGTATGAAAATTTCAAGTGAATGGATTTTTAAGGTGTTCTTAGGGATTATAAGGCCATGGAGGGTATTTATAGGTGTCATTAATTTCCTCCCATGTATTTTCATGAGAAATTTAAGCCAAATTTGATGACAAGTGGGTAGGGTGCATGACAGGAATGTTTTTTGGACTATAGATGATGATAGCTCATTTCCAGGTGATTCTAGATGACCAATCCTAAAACCAATGCATGAAGAGGCATGTTTGAAGTAGTTAAAATTAATTCAAATAATTTGACCTAGTCCCAATCATTTATAAGGAATTCAAATAAGGATAATCATATAGGCCATTTTTTTTAGCTAGTCAAGGAGTTTTCATGCCACTTTTCATGAGGTTTATGACTTGGATTGACATTTATACTTATTTGCCTTACATAGTTCATACCATACCCTCTTCACATGAAAAATTAGATAATTTTATCATATTTACAAGTATCCTTGTGACCCTTAAGCTTCTCTCTTATCCTCCCTCTCTCAAGTTCTATAAGAACTAACTATTTTGGCATTGTATTAGATGTTCCACCTAAGTATGGTGAAGCCCTGCTCATTTATATACCTTTTGATAAATAATAATTATTATTATTACCTCTTACATGACTATTATTATTGTTTTCATATATAATTTTTGATTTTTCATAATTGATATCTCTTGTTTCCTTAGCATGTTTATTTCATTTGATCATCTATTTGCAGTTGGAAAGATTCTTCTTGTAGGGCATGTGAAGTGTTCCAATAAATTTCAAGGATATAGTGAGTTATCATATTAATTATTTCCCTCATATGCCTCTTGTCTATCCAACATAATGTTTCACATTCATCCATAACCTCATAATGTAGCATTGATGTGAGAAGATGAAGATTGGAGAAGTGTACGTTTAGTTTATCCATTCATTTCAAGTGTAACATGCACATGGTTGGAAGTAATCAGTCTATTTTGTTTATCACCTCCCATAGATTAGTTTTATTTTAATTATATTTCTCCCTTTTCACCCCCCAAGTTTAGTTGTATTTGCAATTCAAAGTCGTACATCAAGGGAGCTAGACCTATCTAGAGATTCACCTCATTATTTAGGATACCCAAAAGTGTAGAGGTATTTCCATTATGAAAATTAGATGAGGAGAGATTTTACATCTCCTAAAAGGGTAAAAATTCAAGTGATAAATTTTTTTGGCATGCCCAGTGGGATTCTTAGTCCAAGAGGTTGAGATATTTTTGGTGTTGTCTCTCAATAATCAGCCTTTAGAGGCATTTATTCAAGCATCAATGACAACTCTGAAGATACATCAGCTGGTCAAGTATCTTATGTTTCTTTTTTAATATTATTTGTAACATTTTCCTTTATTTTATTTATTTCAATGAAGTTTCATGGCTAACTTTGGTGTTGAGTTTTTATCTATACATGTTGGTGAGACATTCCAAGCTTGTGCCATTCCTTATCAATATGAACATGTCCTTACTCAATCTTGTCATGATCCTTACCAACCTTAATATGAATTTCATCAGCTCCAATATTATCCTTTTTATCCCATGCATTAAGTATATTAGTCCTACAATTAGCCTTCTTCATGTCTTACTCCTAGTCAACCTAGCCACTCCTCAAGCCAACCCATTTCCACCTTCAAGAAGAGACTCTTGGGATATTAAAGGTATATGTTGGATCTTGATACTCAAAGGGGATGTGGTATAGATATACCTAATAATATTATTCATAGGTAGAGATAATAATTAGAGTTGATCAAAAGAGAGTGGGTACCTATTGAGAGACTGAATTGGCAAAGGCTTACAAGTGAGATGCTTGATGTGAGTGGTATAGTTTCTTCCCTAGAGGATAGGATAGGAGTTAATGAGAGGAAACATAACCATACCTATCATCCTTCATATCCACTTCCCCAAGTTTCCTACCAGCCATACATGGCCCCTACTCATGATCCAAATCAATCCTATCAAAGTCATCCTTTTCCTAACCAGTTGGAGGAGAGAATTGAAAAGAGAAACCTTGTGTTTGAAGCTAATTTTGATAGGTAGATTGAGTTTAAAAATATGAATATGAAATAGTCCATGTTGGTAGCAAAGGAAGTGGATTTCAAGCCCTCATTTCCCTCTTAAAATTCATCCCCACCATCTCAAAAGGATACCTCTAGTCCTAATATCCTAAGCTAGAGTAAAATAATGGAGTCATGGGGAAAGAAAGAGGAGAAAAGTCTTGAAAAAATTTGTGAAGTTAAGAAGGAGCTTGATTCTAAACCAACCCCTTCCACCCTTCCTCAAGAAAATACTTCTAATCCTAGCATCCTAAGCTAGAGTAAGATAGTAGAATCATGGGGAAAGAAAGAGGATGGAAGTTTGGTTGATAAGGAGTGTGAAGTGGTGAATGAATTTGATCCTTTGCAAGTTCCTCATACCTTTCCTCAAGAAAATTCTTGTGTCCCATGTTAGTTCTCATGTATTCCTTATGCTCATGATGATTCCTATGAACTTTAAGAGAAATATTTCCAAGAAAACCTAGCCAAGAAAATCAAGGAGTTAGAGTCAAAGACGAGGTTACTAAATCAAGGTGTGATGGAAGGTTTAAACCAAAAAGAAGATTATATGCCTAAAATGCCCCATCCACCCTTCCTCAAGAGATTACTCAAGCTAAATTAGTTTTGAATGAGGTAGCTATTAAATGGATGAAATAAAATCAAGTTGTTTTATCCCAAGGTTTTCCTCCCCTTCCTCAAGAGCTCCTAAAATAATTCCCAACTTTGCATTCTCAATATGATTTTGACCCCTATGTTCCACCTCCACGAAATAGTTCCTTTTATCCTCATCCCATCAGCCTTTGACTTGATTGACCTATGGTGTGGGAACCTCAAAAGAAAAAATTGGTTGAGGAAAATTTAGAACTCTTACTTGAAGAAGATGCAACTCCTTGGCAACCTTATTGGGATAGGTTACTAGATTTCAAGATGCCTAGTCTTGGAATCACTAAGAAGGATATTAAATATGTTTTAGTCCTTGAAAAACAAGATAAAATTGTGATATCTAAGGTATAATTTGAAAACCCTCAAGAGGTCCTAAGTGATGAAGAATAGGTGAGCTCTTGTGTTAGATATCCTTGGTTGGTTGATGGTGAAGAATACACTCCTTGTGTTGAGGAATAAATCTTATAAGAGGGCCTATTGAAATCTAAATAATAATATGATGGAGTATTTCTTATTGTTCTCCTTCATGATGATAATTAAAGTAAAGATGATGACTTGTGGTATAGATTTGATGACACTTGCAAAGAGTTTGAATATCTCATGGGGTCTACAAATCCTTTAGAGTTGGTTACAAGTGATGGTAATAAAGATGACATTATCCAACATGTCATAAGAGAGAAAGAGAAACTTCCACATCAGCCTTTGGAGGTCAAGACAAACCTCTATTAGCTTCAATATTTTAAAGAACAAGATATCATTCCTTTTGAGACCATGCCTACAAAGAAGATGAAAGTTTATCATGAAAAAGAGAGTGGGCAGAAACATGAAGTATGTAAACAAGTTCAAGAGGAATATGTCTACATTGGAGACCTATTTGAAGATGATCTACTTGAGAACAAGTCAAGTGAAGTGCCAATGAATAGGTTTGGGCCATCAAGTGTTGAATCTAAAGAGAAACATGCTTGGTACCCTCATCCATCTCATGCAAAAGGAGATTCAAGAAACTTTCCCTTTGATCCTAGAAAATGATGTATGAATTGTTGTTAGTTTTATATAATAGTTTTTTTAGATTTCCCTAAGTGCTTTGATCACATGTATGTGTGTGTCCTTTGCTTTCTATATTTGAGGTAGTCATTAGTTATCTTATATTGGTAAATTGTCAATGATAAAAGGTTTTCTTGCTTGTCTCAGGATTTAGATGACTCCCTAAGCCTAATGGACTGATAAGGCTACTGGTCTAGTTAGTATAGTAGGCATACTACCCCTATGAGTCACTAATTTATTGACCAAATTTGACTTTTAAGTCAAAGTGGGGCACCTATAGGTAAAAACTTAACTTTTTATGTCTATAGGCGGTGTAATATGAGTTTCATGGGATGTATTATATGTAAATTAATGTCAATTTATGTTATAATATCCTTGGTCATTAGTTTTTTAGTCCTTTTAGTCATTTTGAGTCATTTTAAGGGTCAAAAAGGTACATTTAATAAGTTGTACAAGTTTATTGGGAAGTTTGAAGGCTAAAAAATATTATTTAATACCCCATGTGTTCAATAAAGTCATAACCAACTGACATAACTAAAATATGGTAGGTTGTGTAGAAGATAGGGCAATTTTCTTAAAGGAAAAGAGGAGTTTGGCACTTATATGGCCTCCTTGGGAAGTGTACCACATGTAAAATGGTGAGGTAGTTCCTATTAATCTTCAAAAATCTTATTTACCTATTTTTTTAATATTTAAATTCCATTTATTTCTCAAAATCATTCTACTCCTTTTTGGCAAGCAAAAGTGACCTTCAAGTTTTTGCTTGGTACAAACATCTCAAGATGTTTCAGGGAAAATTATTTTGGGAGTTTTTTTAAACTCTAAGACCTTAATTTACATATAATTATTTTTAAAATTAGTTTCATGTGATTTATGAACCATCCTCATGAAATTGACCTTTCAAATATGCCTACTAATCTATGTACCCTACAGGTTTTACTCTTATTTGGGAAGGTTCATACAATTCACTTATTTAATTTGGTTATAGATAATATTTTATTCTTGCTATATTTTTTTTATGATTAGTTTCATCATTAAATTTGATTTCATAGTCTAATAGCTCACCTTTCAAGAAGGTACCACCATGAGTAGTTTCAGTCAATTCCCCACTTGTGGAGATTTAAATTACATAAAGAGACTTCATATGAATGGGAAATGATTTATTCCATGTTTAAATTCCATTAGGGCCACATAATTATGTTTTTTGGTCTCAAAACCCCATAGTTTTATCAAAAAACCATGTCTCCACCATGTTAGACCAGTCATTCAACACTCTACCTACCTTATTCCATATGTATGCAAGCGATCTTCACATTGAAAAGAATGTATTGGATCTTGTTTATAGATTTTCCTAATTTAAATCATTCATTTTAATAATTTGACAATTATTTTGGCTATCCATGTAGCCTTTCATCTATCCTTGTTGCTCTATTTCACATCCAATACCCACACACAACTAATAATAACCTACAGGGGCCATTACTAATGTCATGCTAAGTAAGAGGATCTTGGTGAATAGGTTTAAAGATTTGGAAACATGAAGAATACATTTGGAGTATTTAAGTGACTCATAGTTAAATAAAGTCTCAAATTAATGCACATTGTTCACACTTGCATACATTGTTTATAGACTTGATAATGTCTACCTACAGGATTTGTTGCCAGAGAGCAGGGGTTATTTCATATAAGTATCAAAACCAACAATGAAAACCATATTTAAATTATAACATTCCAAAGGGATCATAACATCCATGCTAAATAGGTTAAATTTATAAACAAGTTGTAGACCATGATCAAAGAGTCAAAGACTGAGTTTTGGGATCAAATCCCTGAAAAATCAAGATAGAGCTCCAAGGGGGTTTTTTTGGATCTCATAAAACATGATCACAAGTTTTCCAAGATATATATATGGGTAAACCTAATTACCTCTAGTTTAGACAAGAGATATGCCAATAATGGAGATAAAAATCAAGTGTAAGAAGGTTGTTTCAAGCCTCAAAGTTGTCTAGAAACACACTGAATTCCTTCATTGATATCTACAAGTTTGAAGGCATGAATGACTTTTGACATCTTAAGAGCAAATAGATCATTCACCCATGACTACGATGGTTAAGTTATTTGAATGGTATAAAAATTTTAGTAAGTCCATAAATATAAATTTGATATTGAGTGTTGTAAGTACCATGATAACCTACAAATGTCCCTCTACAGGCCCCATGTCCACCTATAGCTGGGAAGAAAGTGTCTCAGTTAAAGTCTTTGATGGTGTTTTATCCCATAAAAGTGTATCCAAGGTGAATTAAAGTTCTATTTGATCACCATTCATAAAATGAAGCCTCCAAACACCACAACCAAGGTCTTATGAAGCAAAAGTAACCTATAATAGGCTCAAATTATGAGGTGTTTTAGTCTATTATGCAACAAGCATGGAGTCTATCTAGGTGTTGATAAAGCATGAAAAGGAAGAAAATAAACATAAAATAGTTCCAAATTACCATAATTTAAGTATGGGAAGTTGGTTTAGTCTTTTATTAGGCATAAAAAAAATTATTGAACACCTATAGGCATCACCCTAAATCAAGCACACTCAAAAAATACACATAGTCTTGGGAGTTAGTAAGGTATATGGATGAGCGTATGAGAGGTTAGAGAGACAAATGTAAATGGAACACATACATAATAATCATGATATTCTATTTAGGCTTTTCAAGTGAAATTTGAACAAAGAAAGGACTATGTAGTGCATAACACAGTCCACTTAGGGGAAGCCTATGCACAATCTATTTCTTACTAGTCTACCTTAGAAATATAAAGAGTTTTGGGGTCAAATAGATTTATAAAAGGATAAAAATTAGTATAGAGGATCTCCATCACTTTTATAACCCTCTCAAACCTTCATCTTTCCTGAGGAAATATGGGAAGTACCCTTATTTTGTTTGAGATAGTGGGCACTTTCCCCATGCAAAAACCATGCAGTCTTGAGGAATGAAGAGAAATGGTTGGATAAAGAGTTTTATAAACCTATAAAAAGAGTTGTGGTAATATTTATAACACACAATATAATTTTTTTAATTCTTCATAAAATTTTGGATCTTAACAGGATGGTCTAAACCCTTAAATTTACAAACAGGCCTAAAGGCAAGGTTGAAGCCTAGAGGCCAAACAGAGAGCCATCTTATTTTATAGTGTGAAGATATGTTTATAACCTATGGATACATGTTTAGGAGGTCACCATTGAGGTTTTTTTATCCTTTTAGAGGTAGGGAAAACCATAGAAGGTCATTTTGAGCTCTAAAATGTAGTTAGGCTTACTTGGCATGCTCAAACCTAGTGCCCAAATGAGAAGTTAGTTGCATTCCTAACATGAGATAGGATTTTAAATATATTATATCATGTGTATGGGATGACATAATATTTTTTCAACTTTTTTGAATGCAGAGGAGGTCATAAGAAGTCATTTTTTAGACGCAAAACTAATTTAGACTTGTGCAAAGGAGGAAAACAAACTTGATAGGTCACATTAAAATTCTCATATCTCCCTAGAGGATTTGTATGGGATCCAAATGAGTTTTGGGAAGTTAGTAAGGTACTTTAACATAAAATTAGTGAAAGTTTTTGGCAACTTGAATGTCAAACTTATATGAACGAAAGTAAATAAGCCTAAAACCCTTGTTAAACCCTTATAGAGAATGGTTTGAGAAAATTGAGTTATAAATATAATCTAATGGTTCATTTTATTATGAAACATATTTTACATTACATATGAATCACTCAAGATTTTACACATGCTTTTTGGATGTACAAACTTGTACAAACATGGTGGAAATAGGGTATTTTTTACTATTTTTTGTGTTTTACAAGTTATATAAGTAATCTAAGAATGAAACCAATATTTAGAGGAATATATAGAATTTTTATAACCTCTAATTTTAATTTAATACTCTAGAGAAACTCCTAAGTTTCTCAAAAAATATTTTCATCTCAGCTAGTCAAATCTGGCATAATAGACAAGCTAGGAAGAAGCATGAAAACTTCAAGTGAATGGATTTTAAAGGTGTTATTTCTGATTATAAGGATATTTAGGGTTTTATGAGTTTAATTAACTTCATAAAATTTATTTTCATGATCAAATAAAGCCAAATTTGATGACAAGTGGGCAGGGTGCATGAAAGGAGTGTTTTTTGGATGGGAGATTATGATAACTCCTTTCTAGGTGATTCTAGATGACAAATACTACAAAAAATGAATGAATATGAATTTATTATGTCCTTAAACTTAATTAAAATCATTATACTTGGTAATAATCAGTTATAATGAATTAAAATAGGGCTAATCATACATTCAATTTTTTTGACCCGGTCAAGGAGTTTTCATGCCACTTTTCATGAGGTTTATGACCTTGATTGGCATTTGTAATTATTGGAATTTTATGGTTAATCCCATACCCTAATCACATTCAAAATTAACATATTTTATCATCTTTACAAGTGTCATTATGATCCTTAAACTTATCTCTTCTCCTCCATCTCTCAAGTTCTATAAGAACTAACCATTTTGGCATTGTATTGGATGTTCCACCTGAGTATGGAAAAGGTTTGCTCATTTTTATACCTTTTGATAAATAATAATACTTATTTTTACCTCTTCCATTATTTTTATTAGTTTTTTCATATGGAAAGTTTGATTTTTTTTATAAATGATAACTCTTATTTCCTTAGCATGATTGTTTCATCCTACCATCTATTTGTAGTTCGAAAGCTTATTATTGTAGGGAATGTGAAGTGTTCCAAGAAATGTCAAGGATTTAGTTAGTTATCATATTCATTATTTCCCTCATATTCCTCTTATTTAAACCTTATATATTTACACATTCATCCATAACCTCACCATGTAGAATTTATGTGAGAAGATGAAGATTGGAGAAGTGTATGTTCAGTTTGTCCATTAGTTTCAAGTGTAACATGCACATGGTTGGAAGTCATAAGTTTATTTAGTGTATCACATCCCTTGGAGTAGTTTTATTTCAATTATATTTCTCCCTTTTTACCCCCAAATTTTATTTATAGTTTTAATCCAAAGTGGTACATCAAGGGAGCTAGCCTTGTCTAGAGATTCACCTTATTATTTAGGCTACCCACAAGCCTAGAGGTGTTTCCATTGTGCCACTTAGAATAGGAGAGATTTGAAATCTATTCAAATGTTTCAAGTCCAAGTGATAAAAATAATATCAACTCTTAAAATTAATAAAGTTTGGTCCTTTTAGGATTGGGGAAGTTATGTTTAGGCTAGCTCCCTTAGAATAGAGTAATTAGTGACTAGACATGCTTGGATTGTCCATAGTTAGTAGACCAAGCATTTTTTATGCCTTCTTAGTGTAGTATTTTTCCTGATATTAAGAAATTTAAATCCATAGTTTAACTATTATTGTAAATATTACCATTAATAATCAACAAGAAACATCTTAATATTTAGTTTGTTGTGTAGTCAAATATTTATCACCTACGCATTATTATGGTGGTTATGTTCCTTTTTTCTCACAACAACTCATCCCAAAAATATTTAACCATCCTTTATCTATAGTTTTGTTAGGTCTAGCTTAACTAAGGACTATTTTTTATGATATTTTCTCAACCAGACACTTTAACTTCATCTCTATAACAGTAAGGTTTTTTAGTCTTTTCCTCTTTCCCCTTTTCTCTTTCTCTTTTTTATCATAATGTTAGTTTAGAATTAATATAAATCTATCTCTAATGTTTGATCATGATTTTTTAATTTCATCCATCATTGTTTAATAAATTATGAATAAATTAGTGGTGGATAAATTGGGTCTTAGAGTGTTTATGACTCAAGCCATCATTTGGAGTCAGTTTCACCATCTATGGCCTCTTACATGGAATAGTTCACATCAGCCAACTAAGTGAATATCAGTATATCAATACCTAGTTCATTTATACCTTATGGAGGTATTTTATTCATGGGATATCCCTCCTTTCAAGAGAGGTAAAGGGTTAACAACCCCTACCTAAATGTTGGATGCATGTCAAAGCCTTCACCAGAATGGTATGATGCTATAAAGAGGGCCTAATCTTAAACTAAAGTGGATTTATTGAAAATTTTAATCCTAAAACACTTCTATGTGTTTTTTATCCAGTCTCATATACCTCACATCTTTAGTTAGGCATAGTTGACCAATAAACATCATAGGACCCATTTGTGACCTACCTAGGAACCCAATTTCATTTTTCCCAAAATACACTCATGGTGGGATTATGATAGTAAAACAACACATTCAAAAATTTTAAAATGCCATCATTAGAACTTGTACCTATTATGAGTATGTTTCTTGTCACTTATTCCCTTATTCTTTGGATAAGGATGCATATGGCTGGTATATTGGACTACCAAATGGGTGTATATCTATATGGGTTACTTTCAAGAGTTTGTTCCTAATCTATTTTAGAGAGCCCATCAATATTGATACCCTAACCATGAGTTTATTATAGCTTTTAGGGAATCCAATAAATATTTTATTACTTTCAACCAATGCTTCTATCAATTGTATATGGGTTTGAAAGACCCTTTCCTACATACTAAAGTAGTATCCATAGAGGTCTACCTTAGAACATTATTTCCCTTCATTGATATGTTTATTCTAAGGACTCATTTATATCTCACATCTTTTTCATCAAATTATGAATTAGCCTACATCATTTAAGAATAAGTTGTGTCTAATTATCATAGTATTGATTTTTCCTACCCATTGAGATAATAGAATGTTCATCCATAAAGTCCTTCAATCCACTTGATTGCAAATCATCTCATCATCCAAGTTGCACCTTATAAAGAGACATCTCCCCTAACATTACCCTATATGTTCCATCAAGTGAAATCCACTATAGATAATGAATATTTTGCTTGCTCCATAAATGCATATAATTTTGTTAGTTTAATATGCAACCAGTAGGATGTTTTTACTAATTTTAGTAGTCAAGTGTCTTTTGATACTTATACTAATTATCTACCATTATTTTCACCAATATAAAATGCATGGGCTAATCCCTGAGAGTAGTGATGATGATTTTAATGATGAGGAAACATTCATTATATTGAAAAACTTGGTAGCATATGATCGAATCAAAGATGAACTACCTGCTTATGAGGGTGAATCACAAGTCTCTTTTAATCAAATTAAATATGAGCTTGAAAATTTGGAACCACTGGATGAGTAAGATGCATGCTATAAATCTAAAGCATTCTTGTCTTGTTTTTCTCCCTCTCTAATGAAGGAGTTGATTCAAGATTGTAAACAGTGCAATGGTAGTAGTCTCTCTCCTAACCCATCATTGGATATGAACAATATTGAATAAGAATTAAAAAATGAAGTAGTTTGTCTATGTGAAACAATTGGATTATATGGAATCATATTGTAAGATCTCCCAACATTTGAACCAATTTGCATTAGCCTAAAGTGTATAGTCCTGGATGAAAGAGGTATGACAACATAAACTAAATTTGAATGTTCACATATTTAGTACATTGATTTGCATACCTCAGCCATGAATGATAATAATAGAAGATCATTAACATGGGAGGAACCATTATCATTCCTCCTTAGAAATAAATATGAAGGGGATGTTATACAAGAATCCATTTTCATCAAAAAGTAGCCACCAAGTGACTCATCTATTGGCTGCCATCATGAACATGCCACTTTCAGGTTGGCTCTTCCAATCATTTGGTATGTATGGATACCCATCCCTATCCCTAATTTAAATATAATTTATGGGTTGAGTTATTTTTTAAATCCTATCCCACATACTTTATATAATCTAGGTGTAAACATAGTGTAGAATTATACAGTCCTAGTTTGTTTAAATGGCATGAACTGAACATTGACAAATATTTATGGGATAGTGTTTTCCATCATAGAGGAAAACATAGAAATAAAATATGAGTGCCCTATACCATTCTCAAAATCATATAATATAGGTGTCTAACTAAATTTAGACATGCTCTTGCCTGAAAGGAACTCTGTTCATAATTTCTTTTTCCTTCCATGTTTTTTTTAATTTTTATTTCCTTCTTATCCCTTATTGTTAGTTTAAGTTTGATTTTATTTTTTTAGTTATTTTTATTGTTGGGTTTATCCCAACTATTTTTTCTTCTATGTTCCCCTTATTAATCAAATAAATGAAATAAAGGGTTATTGTAAGAGTAACATAGGTGACACTCAAAGAGCCTAATTAAAAATTTTATTGAAGATTCTATGTGATATTGCTATGATCATATGGTTCATTTCCTTAATTCTAAATTTAAATGATTCATAACAAAATTTATGGATTTATAAAAATTATTTTCTTGTTTGAAGCCATCTAATGCACTTAAATAAATATCCAAATAAAATTGCAACATTTCTTTAATTTTGATTTGTCTTAAGTTATCATGAACCTTTTGGTATCCTTTTATTCATGGCTTAGTCCCCAACCCTCTATGGATGAATTGAAAACTATCCTTTCAAAATAATTGAGATAAAATTTAAAATATAAAATTATCCTTGAAAGGGTGATCTTGGTACAACCACCATAGGCTTTATGACCTAGTTAGTATTGAATCAAGGCCTTTGGAAGGGACCATATGTATCTCTATTAGGGCTATAAATGCCTGACTAGTAGTAGCGAAATTACCACACCCATTTAAACCCCCCCCCCCAAAGATAAATTTTAAAACCTTTTTCATTTGGTATATATGGCTTTATGCAAATATGAATCACTGCATGTGAATGCAAAAAAAATGAATAAATCACTTAATCACACAGATGGTTTTGGTAAGATTGTAGCTTAGTATGTAACTTATTATTATAGACTTTACTACCTTTAAATTATTATTTTTTTGATTAATTATTTGTAGCTAATGTTTTTTCTTCTTATGAAATCATAGATTCTAGATTCTCAAAATACTCGAGAGTATTTCTCAGTAGGAGTTGCCATTTGTTGTTGTTTACACAACATGCCCCATTTTCATACTAAAAATAAGAACCCTCTTTTTATTTTGGAGTCTAGTATTATACCTTTCAGGAGTTCATTATGGTTTTTTATTTAAATATGCCTTCTTGGGAGTGTATTTTTCTAGATGTGAAAATTTGAAATATGAAAATACTTCATTGCTTTAACTAAGTTTGAATCGATCAAATGTTCATCATAAGTGATTAGTCTAATTCAAATTTAGGGATAAATTAATTTTAATGTATTAATATGCATAAATATACTAATTCTTATCCTACTTTTTATTTTTGTTTTGAAACACATTTTACAGCTTCCTTTTAGACTATTTTTCCTTGGATTTCTCCAAATTATCTAACTATTTTAGCATTTTTATGGCTTGTTTTCCTAAATAATTTGGTCCATTTATTATTCCTTTTGACTCAAAATGTATAAATGATTATAAGGTTTAATTTTTAGCTTAGTAAATTTCATAAAAATGGATTATATTGACTTTCAAATCGAGCAAAATGGTTAAGTCTATGCATTGCTTCATTTTACACTTAGTCACTTTTCAACTTTTACCTTGACCATTTTTATTTGAATTTCTTGGTAATTGATTTTTAAATTTGTATTACTGAATTTTATTATTTCCATTGACTTTTAGGTGTTTTAATACATCCCATCACCACCTGGTGACTTTTCATGGTAGTCCCAATGGCCTAGACCCACCCAAGAAGTCTATCTAAACTTAGTCAATTTTGCAATTTTTGCTTGGGGCCACATGTCACTCTTTTGATTTAAGGGAATTGGATGATTTCATAAAGTTTTAAAAATTCTGCACATTTATCTATATGTGGTTTTAGGTCATTCAAAATCCTTTCAAATACTTTCAGCACTTAGCTAATTTCACAAAAGTTACCTTGGGACATGTGACACTTTTCTATAGCTTCAAAAGACTTAATTAATAAGAGTTTGTCCAATAGGTCTCCATGTTATCAACGATACAAGTGAGTGGGTAATTATGATGATGCTACATGGCACAATACCACAATATCTCTCTCTCTTGAAGATTTCCATGTAACCCAAAAATGATGTTAGAGCCCCAGGCAAGCAAGTGAGTCTGATGATGCCACGTGGTGAAATATCAATGCTCCATAGTCATGTGTTGATAATTGAAAACCTAGAAGTATGTTAGGGTAGTGGGTGATTGATATGTTTCCAAATGGTGATATTTTTATTCACTACAAGGAGAACAGTCAACATTAGCACTCAAAGCCCCAAGATGAGCAATGAAAGAGCCAAAAAGATCCATGTGGAAGAATCATCAAAATTTACTAGAGGTTGATAACCAATAAATGAATGACATGTGGACTATGTTAGTCCCAAACCTAGGGACTCATCACAAAATGCCACATGTTACCTATTAATAATTTTAAGATATAATTAGCTCTTAAACCTATCAAAATTATTAGACCAGGGACAAATCAAAATTCATCACATGTTACACATTAGGAATCCAACCAATCAAATTTCCTTAAAATTAGACACACCAATATCTTAGGCATAATAGAAATTTTAGAGCCTATTAGATTCTAATGTATCATAGAGATCTATGTTTTTGGTCCATTTGCATCGTTAGCTAGATCCCTCAGGATCTCAAGAAGGTTTAAATGAAGCACAAGTGGAGTTGGAGGGACTATTCAAAGTAAATTGTGTCCCCATCTCACACTTCACCATCCCATAGTGTATAATATCATAGTGATATATCATGCTTAGGTGTCAACCCTCATAGTGGGAACCATTAAATAAAGGACATATGACATAGAATAGGAGATGTCTAGGAAGTTTTATGGAGAAACCATGTGGACAATGTTAGGCCTTTCATAATTGAAGATATAACCAACTAGGAGGTGACATGTATACTTAGCATGATGTATCCAATAGATGACATGTTGGTAGTGCATCCAATAAGACATGATCTTAAATTTGATGACCCGTCTAACTGTCAAATCCATCAAAAACTAAGATTCAATTTCACATTCAATTTAATTTTTAGAATCAAGTTATAGTTTGATTCCTCACCAAGAAATGATTAGAAGATGGTGTAATTTAATGAAAGTTTGAGTAACATTATTAACAAAACATTTCATGAACATTAGGATCAATAACATAGCATAGAAGACAAATTCAACCTTAAAGAGGGGGGAAATTGATTGCATGGAAGCATGGGCAACTAGTAGTCCTGATGTAATCCCAACTACTTTCAATTTCCAATATTCAATTGAGGCATGATTTGATTGTGTAAATTACGGACACGCCCTTAGTCTATCATATATTTTAAGTCATCTACTCAACTACATTATTCCAATCTTGTTGATGATTTTTTCAATTGCCCCATTGGTGGGTGAATTAAAATTTTAGTTTGAATTGATATTTTGAAATCTTCAAGCCTACATGCCTATATAAGATCGAATCTTCAAAGTAATAAGGGCTAGTCTTTTATGATAGTGTAAGTTATGCTTAGGTTATTTCCCTTAGAATAGAGTAGTTAGTAGACCATACATGCTTAGATTATCCATAGTTAGTAAACCAATAATTTTTTATGCCTTCCTAGTGTAGTATTTTTCTTGATGTTATGAAAAGGAAATTTTAACTGAGTCATTTTTGTAAGTATTACCATTGATAATCAACAAGAAACATATTAATATTTAGTTTATTATGTAGTCAAATGTTCATCTCCTATGTATTATTATGGTGGTTATGTTTTTATTTGCTCATAGAAACTCCTCCCTAGAATCTCTCACCATCATTTGGTTGGAGTTATACTAGGTCTAGCTCAGATAAGGACCAATTTTTGTGAGATTTGATTAGTTGGAAAATTTAGCTTAATCTATATGGTAATAGGGTTTTTTATTCACTTCCTCCTTTCATTTGTCTCTTTTTCTCTTTTCTTCCCCAGAATGTTAGTTTAGGATTAATATAAATCTATCTCTAATGTTTAGTTATGATTTTTGAATCTCATCAATCACAATTTAATATTTTTTTAATAGATTAGTGGTGGACCAATCAAAGTCTTAGAGTATTTATAGCTCAAGCCATCATCCAGAGTCAATTTCACTAGCCATGACCCCTTACACAGAATAGTTCACATCAACTAACCAATTGAAGACTAGTATACCAAAACCTTGTATATTTAGACCTTAGGTATGTATTTTATTCATGATATATCCATATTTTTAGGAGAGGTGAGGGATTAACAACCTCTACCTAATTGTTGGTTACATGTATAAACCTTCACCAGTAGAAATTTTACTCTCTACAAAATGATGTAAATAGATTCAAAGTATGACATTTGACCTTTTACACCCTTCAATACATTTTTAAGAGCCCTTTTTGATATGTTTATGGATTTATTATGCCTCATAAGACTCTTTTGTTCTCTTTTCCCATTGAAACTCACCTTTTAAGACACTTTTGATTTGTTCATATGATGACATAATTGGACATATGATGAAGTATTACATTGACTTCAATTTGAACATTTCAAGGTATGAAGTAAGGCACAATAAGGTCAATCAAGAATTGAACAAGGCTTCAAGACACATTCCTTTACATTGAGGAGTTATCTAAAAGACCTAACACAATAATGACTCATGAAAATGACCATAAAACCCTTTCAAGGAAATAAAATTACAAGAAACTCATTCATACCTAGTTTTGAACACACCTAACCATCGTGAGATGCCTGAAAGAAGGATTACTTAATTGATTTTTGCAATAAATTACCTTATCCATGTTTACAAGTACTTTAGGGACTAATGGTGGTTAGAATAGAAAACATTTTAATGACCTCTTAAGGGTGTTTGTGTGTCTAAACACTCAAACCAACTACCTTATCAATTTCATTAGGCATGAAGTCAAGGAGAAACTCAATCTGAAAGAGACACCCTATTGGACTATCTTCAAGAAGGCTAAATATCACTTCCAAAATAGAAAACAAAGGATCAATAATAATAAGAACATGTGGAACATCACTTAAGTAAAGATAAAATATAATTAGACTACTAAAATAATGTGTAATCATCATTTGGAATAAATAAAAATAGCTACCTATTATGTACAAGGCTTAGAAAGGACACACTTAACCTAGATTAAAATATGATCCCCTAGAATATTCTCTACTCCATGTAATAATGTCACCATATGGTTGAAAGAGGCATTTGGGAGATAGTTTTGTAGCCTTCCCACCTAACATGTTACCCTTCAAGAATGGTTTCTTAGCCATGAATATTAGTCCATTCTCTACTTATTGGATTACCAATATTGCTTGTTTATTTTCCAATAGGTTAGCTATATCAAACACACCATCCATATTGACATAATATTATAGTAGATTATCAATACTTAGTTTCAAAACCTATTTATTATATCTATTCTACCACTTTGATTGATCTCTTGAGAAAATACCAACCTCCTCTAGGAAGAACTAAGAAATTATGAAATATTCATCAAGACTAGGCCTTATCTCTGACTTACCAAGTTGATGTTAATACTTGAAGGTGTCCTTAGGCCTTCCAAGGTGACATATGATAGTTGCAAGCTCATGGGCATCTTCAAGATTCTCCTCAAGCTCCATTGTCATTCTATATGTTTCAAACTCTTTAAGAACATCAAGGTACTACTACCATGTCTCATCTAAGTCATCCTATGGATCTAATGGGGTAAGTAGGATAGTTTTATTTTTCATAGCAATCATATATTTAGCTATTCTAATCTATATTTTATCTTTATTTTTAGTTTATGAGAAATTAATTTTATTATAATCTCAAATTCATGAATGATGCCAAAGTACTATTTCCATGTCTCATCATCAAGATATCCTTGAGTTTCTAAAGCTATATCAACCCTTGATTAATTATTATAAGAATAATAATCATCATATACTAATATAAAATGTTTTTCCTATTATCCTATGGTATTCTTGGTTGTGTCAAGTTGGGTAAGTATTGTTGCATGTTCACTAACCTTCTTATTTTTCCCTCTTGAAACTACTAGTCCACCAATAACCTCAAACTCTTCAACAAGATCATAGTATAAATTTCAAGATTCATCAGGGTCTTCATGAGGCTCTTGAATATTTGGTAATATAGATTCTTATTCAAGTATAAAATAAGAATTCAAACCTACATCTTTCACACAGTCATGTGGGTCATAATCATAACATCCCTTAGCCCAATCATCATAAGAATAGTTGGGAGCTTCTTTTATTGGTGTAGCATCCTCGTGATAAGTATCATCTTCTTCATGCAAGATGGAGGTGCCCAAATTGGTATCTTTAATGAACATATATGAAATATATCAATGATTTTTATCTACCCACTCATCAATAAAAATATTTGGGATGCCTTCAAGAGGTATAGTTGGTTTATAATCTAGGATAACTTCTATTTGGTCAAGAATGATGTAATTATAATTGGAAATATTGAGTATATATGGATCTATGTGGTACCTATTAAGTGGTTCAAACTTTATGGTGACCATGGTGACATACCTTATCCTAAAAAACATATGAGACCAATTAACAAAAAAATAGATATCTAGATTAGCAGTGAAGTCACATGATAGGCTGAAAGAAAAATATGAGGGAAAGCCAATGACTAAAATGTCTTGGACAACTAAAAAATTTGGAAAATTATTAAAAATTAATCTCAAATTTTTAATCACACCAACTATCTTGGTGGTTGTACCATCCAATTTTAGCACTCCCCTAGTGTTAAGTTCATATTTCAAGCCTAGTTTATCAACTACTTTCATAGGCATCATTGAATTAATTTCTTCTGAATCAATCATGTAGTTATCTACCAAGAAATCACCTATGATAAAATAAAGGTAGAAAGGAGGAGCTTTGTTAATCATACTTCAATGTTCTTCTTTAGGTTGAGGTGCCCTGGTAAAGACTAGGGTTTTTTTTAGTGGCAAATCTTCTTTAATCTATGAAAATTCCATTTTTTGAGGCCAACATTTGGTGATTTTTATGGAGTGGCTAATAGGGAAAGATCACCTAAATTTGTGGGGTCAAAGTTAATTTTGAGGATAGATTCACCTACATTTAAATATAAATTTCCTCATATAAATGTAATTCATAGGTACTTCAAAAACCAATCTGGAGGAATTCACCACATATTGTTGGGTGACTTTAGGAATTATTTTGGTGGTTTTAATTTCAAGTCCTAATAAGGCTTCAAGAATCAATAGTTCCCAGCACGGCATGCAATGATTTTTTACAATATTTTTTTATAGTATCTTTTAACTATAATTCCATTTACTACTCTTTAGGTTTCATCATATAAATTAAACATGACGGCATTTGATAAAAACCTATAAGCATCCAACAACATCATATGAGTGTAGGCACCTAATGGTATCTTACTAGCACTTGACTGCAGTCTACCAATATCTGATAGTAGCATGTAGGTAGATGATGGTAGGTTGTGGGTGGACAATGGTAGACTACCTATGGATGAATGATGGTAGGCTATAGATAAACAATGGTATACTATGGTCTAAAATTTACATGCATCTAATATATATTGGTAGGTAGTGGGTGGATGTCAACAATTTGTGGGTGGATGCCAATAGTCTATGGGCAAATACCAACAATCTATAAGTAGGCATTAGCAATCTATAGGTAGGCATTGGTAAGTTGTGGGTAGGAATTAGGAGGCTATAGGTGTCCACTTTTAGGCTATCATCATACATCCATATCCTACTAGCACCCACCCACAGACTATTGACATTTACCTACAGACTAGGAGTACCCACCCATAGATTGTTGTCATCTACCCACTACCTATCGACATTAGCCTATAGTCTATCATCATTCATCTTCACCTTATTTTAATTCATTGGTGTTATGTCATCATTCATCTACATTTTTTGGGTTTTCATATACCTTTGTGTGAGATTTAGAGAAACCTAGAAGGCCTTGTATGATTTGTTTCATGGCATTACATGATTCACCTGTATAATGATACACCTTCCAAACTAATTCACCACCATTATGAATCTAATTCGACTCAATACCTCTATGTATTTTTTAAATGGTTCACTAAAATGAACCCTAGTAAGGATTTATCTCACCTCCTTTAATGGTGTAATTGAGAGATAAAGGTTAGACAAGGCTTCCTACAATAAACTCCTTTGTCTTGCAATGGATATAGCCTCTCACATGGAAAATTTAGCATGTATCTTCTTAATATGGTAAACTATGTTTAAATCAATAACACTAACCTTTGGATACCCCTTAGGAGTATTAGCAACAACTTGCACTTGATTGGACTAGAGTTGATCCTTTGACTAAACTTTAATTCTCATGGACTAGTTTTTAAGAACATCAACCTCTTTTTCCTGATGTGGACTAATTAGCATTTGAGTTTGATTTTGAATAGATACATTTTCTTATTATTTTTATGTCTCAACAACTATCTCCCCCTTAGTATCTTCTTGAGAAGCATGAGGGGTTACGACTTGACCACTTGAAGGGGTTGTTCCTTCCTCTATTTCTTATTTCTTGAAATTTGTATTATATTATATAGGGATGCTACCTCTATTTTGACCTTTAGTTTGATTGATAACACAAAATTATCCTTATTTATAATTTACCAAACTAAATTCACCTTGTGTTTGAGCTATCCCATGTACTCCTTCCACTTATGGAATTAATTCAAAAGTTTTCCCTTAGTAAAATGTCATATTTTTTACCATCGGGACCTATTTTAGTACCCTAATTTGTGGTTGAATGAAAGTATATCACCACTCATAGTCTTGAACTAGGTTGTTTTGTATAGGCACAATAGATATTGAGGTGTTGGCAATATTTGTATTGTGATTTTGGTAAGGCCTAACACGAGTCTCTTGACTTTGAGCTTGTATATTTCCTTGGTATGGTTATCAATGAGGTTTGTATGGTTGGTTATGAGGATGATAAGGTATGGTATTCTACACATGTTTCATCTTAATATCAACTAATGTTTTTCCAAATCTCTTCTATAGTGACCTAAAATCATGAAGTTCATTGGGAGGGGTAATATGAGTGACTTGTGGACTATTTGTAGCTGATATAGTTGCCAATGTAGTCATAAAAAGAGTAATTATATGTTTTATAGGCTATAAAGAGGGTGGAAATTATGGTAAAAGTGGCAAGGGTGGCCTTGGATAGATTTTATCAACCTATATAAGATAATTCTTATCCTTAGTATAAATGTCAAAGGCATCATGAAGGGTTACACCTCCTATAGATTTAATCATCACTACTATGTCACTATTTAGCGATATCAAATAATATTAAAAAAATAATAGTAGGAGTTTATTTTACCTTCTATGGAATCCTATTCCATGTTTTTTGAAACTTGAAATTATAGTCCACCATGAACTCGTGTGGAGCTCTCTTGATGGTGACTAGTTACTCCATGAGCAAGAGGTGATCACCCTTATCTTCAAATTATTATAACAATATTTCTCCTCGATCATCCAAACTATGGATTTAACCTTATTATATACCTATATACCACTAAATAGCTTTGCCCTTCAAGGATGAACCTAGAATCCTTATAGCTACATTATCATGAGTGACATGATGAATTGAGAAAATATTTTCAATATCTTGAATGTACTCAATTGGTATTGTGGTGTCCTCATCAGGGAATGATGAAATAATCTTCAAGGATATAATTGGTATGTCATAATAGTACTGAAGTCCAATAGATTGCCTTTTTTGAATACAATAAATAATTAGTTTTTTTGGGCAACCATGTGATGATGTTGATTGAATCTCACCTTGGCCTTAAAAATATTCCAAATGGAGGTGTTGATTGTGCTCTTGGATAAGGTTTGCTAGAACCTCTCTCTCTTCTTTTAGGTGATTATGAAGCAAGTAGTCCTCATTCTCCTAGGAGTGAAAGATAGCTCTACAAACTTGAAATTTATGCCTCTAGTGGAATACCTTGTCTCTTTTGGCATGAAAATATGAGGTGAATATAAAACTATAACCTTTAGGAGTCATCATATGTCTTTTAAATGTCTTTAATTCTTATAAAAATTACTGAGGACATCACCAAATCTTATGCTAAATCCAACTAGTCCTATAGAATTGGTCCCACATGCATGCTAAAAACTATTGTCACATTGAAGTTACACCTTTTAGAAAAGTGATTTTGAGGATTTTCCCTTCAATTTACATAATGGATACACTCCTCAAGTTGTGGGTGACCTTGTGTGAGGAGTGAATCTCTAGAAAGGTCTAGTTCCCCTGGTAAATCACCTAAACTAAGACTACTCTAACTCTATACTATTTACTCTACTTACAACAAGGAAAAGCAAGAAGGATAAGGTGTGAAAGAAACATGAGGTGATTCACTAGAATGTGTGGTCTCCTCCACTTATGATATCAAAATAGGACTAAAAAAGAGATTGAATTTGTCTTACACTCTCTCTAAATTAGGCTTCCCAAGCATTGGTATTTCACATATATTAAATAGCTTATGATGGGACCAAAGGGTGTAGTTAAAAGGTCTTATTTGAGAATGAATCAACTAACTTTCATAGCTAATGACCTGCATAAAAAAAAATTAAAATAACATATGACCTATAGAGATGAACCTTCTTCCATCAAGGTGAAAGTAAATGGACATATACAAGAGAGAATATTTTTTTATATAAGTATATATATAAAAAACACTAGAATCACATAGGAATATAAGTATAGAGAAGGTAAAATTAGTCTTTTATTAATACATAGGCTTAAAATCCAATAGTACAGGTCCTTGTAGATGCATAGTTTCATTACAACTAATAATGGAATCCAGAACAAGTCATGTATAGCCCAATAAATAGAAAATAAATTCAAGAGAGAGAGGAGATTCCATTACTCATTGGCATAAATGTAATTGTTACAAGTTTATTTTGCCTATTTAAGAGAGAAGACAAGAATAAAATAAGGTCATTAAACCCTGCTCAATGCATAAGCCTACCATATTGATGACCTTTCTCATGGAGAGTGTTGTAGGAGTGAAGGAGAGGCTTTCATGTTTATTATTTTTATCTTTTGGAGTATTTGAAGTGATGAATGTGGTTAACTAGATACTCCATCATATTTAAAGCTCCTACCTCTATCCTTAACTCACCCTATCTCAACCTCTAATGTATGTCAAGGTCTACTACATGGTTGACTTGGACTAACTATTACTTCACTCCATGGGTGTTACATTTTTAAAGGCACTTTTTAATGTCTCCCCCTACTCATCATGTCCTTGGTGATCCTCAACCTCCATCATAGTCATAATTGAAAATCCTTGTGACTCTTTGATAAAATTTAAACCTATATAACTAAGATTGAAAATATCCTTTTATCTTATTACTCCCTTAACAAATAGATAAAAAAATTATTTACAACTCCAAGAGACTCTTCAAGACCTTATGATGCTTACAGACAAGTGTTAGGAGGTATATTTGGACTAGTAGACTTGTCAAGAGATTTTTTATCAGTGTTTATGAGCTACAATCTATACAAATTTTCTTGCAACTTGAAGGTTTTAAGGAGTTTTGATTATTATTTAGACTTTTAGGACCTCTACAACTCCATTTCCTTAAGTGATTCTACATTTCACCAATAACTTGTATCTTATTCAACTTGCAACCCTCAAAATGGAGTTATGGACCAGCTTATGCTTTCTTCAAATGGCTTAAATTTTTTTTGTAACCTTCTTCACAATCTTATTAGCTTGTATGCAAACTCATGGCTTGAGGATATCAATTTGAAGTCAATATTGTACATTGTCTATGAGGACATTGAAAACTTGTCTATAAACCCACCATGGAGGTTGAAAAGCCATAGAATGATGTTTCAAGCCTATTCATCCCCAAATTAGGCTTTTAAAATCTAGGTTACTATTACTTTGCATGAATTAAAAATCCATCATTAGGGTCCTTCAATATCTAATAGGTTTCATAATGTTGATTTGGAGCTTCTCAATTGTTTAACACTCCTTCAACACTTGTGACTTTGAAGAATCTCATTACAGATGTTATGAAGCCACTAGAACCTCTTAGGTTTTATGTAATCTATCTTGAATATGTTTGAATACCTTATGAATTCTTAAAAAAACTTGCATATTAGTTACAAGGTCATGAAAATTAGTCTTTTTTCCAGGTGTTGAAGACCCTCATTACTTCAAAGAGGCCTTGAAGATTCAACTATGGGCCTAGTATCCTAACTTTTAATAATATTACCTAGGCTTGAAGAGACCATCTCTCTAAGATGGAGATATTGGGAGTGGATATAAAATTGAAATGCATGTACAAGGTCTTATTTATAGTGAATCATCAAGAGACTCTTTTGATTGTAGACTTCCTATTAGGATTTTGTATATTTACTCAATATTGAACCTTTAAAGACATATTGAAACCTTACTCTTTATTGTAGGCCTGTCCATGATCATTTAAAATTAGAACCTTATAGAACCTTAGATTTCCCATGATTATCATGGCTTACAAATATGTTATCCATTCTCAATACTTTTATTCTTCTTCTTGAATCCACCAAAAAGTCTCTTAAAACCTTGATGCAATATTTAAACCTCTCAAATAGACTTTCAAGCCTAGGTCCTCACTTTGGTCCATTCATAACTTACATGGAACACAAAAAGGACTGGGAGTGTAACATTATCACTCCTTCCACCAACATGGAAATTTTTTTCATAGGTTTTCAATTTCTCTCTTGGACTATATTATCATGTTAAAATGTTCTCCTTTTCTTGTAGTCCTATTAAGGTCATTTTTATGTTTGAGATCTCACCAATAATTATTGCTATGGCCTCTTATGACTTAGAACATGAAGACTATATTATATTATGGTTCATGTGGTTAGACTGAGAGTTTCTTTAAGAGGGTAGCATTTCAAAATACACTAAAAACCTTAAGTTTTGGTTACAGGTTTGTAGATATTTTTTCAAACATGAAACTCATTAGAACACCTTTAATCATGGTCCTCAAGGATTATAGATAATAAAATTCCCTTACCTAACTAGTAAATTTATTTTAAATGGGTATATATACATGGATAGTATCTAACTTGAGGACATACTATCAAGATAAAACACTTCAGACCATAATTAATCTTTTACTCCATATTGATGGCCTACACATGCCATCTCAGATTGAATCCCTAATGAACTTGAAAAGGAGCTTTCTTAAGATTTTACCTTTATTTTTTTGTAAGAGGAAATATATAAAGGTTTATATGATATTTCATGGTTTTTATTTTTAGATATGAACATATATAATAACTTAGAAGACCAATTCTTTCCTACAACTTGCAACCTTTCCTTCAACCTTTAAATTTCTTCTTGAAACTTTGTTATTTAGGATCTTATGAACTTGCACCTTCTTTGAGTGGACTTGAATAAAATGTTTATTTTTATATCATATTTTATTTCTTTCAACTTTAATTAAAGAAAATAAAAATTCTTGAAAGTTTCATTTCTCAACATGCAAACTTGTGTTAAGAACTCCTTTCTTGGTGTGCGAGCCTATGTAGCTTTATTCACTTGAAAACTATATAAAAACCTATATATTAAACTCTCATAGGTATTAACCCATGTATTTATAGTATATAATTCAAGAAGAGTATTTTTTGTCTCTATTTTAAGTTTCATCCATCAATAAAAATCATGTCAAACACTTGAAAACCTCTTTGCATGCCTGCAGACTTGCACATATCTCTTAAAAATTGTAACCTCATTAACAC
This sequence comes from Torreya grandis, assembly GCA_037957365.1. NCBI lineage: Eukaryota > Viridiplantae > Streptophyta > Pinopsida > Cupressales > Taxaceae > Torreya > Torreya grandis. The sequence goes on from JARHVA010005921.1 coordinate 614,883, forward strand.
CTTGAGAAGACTCCAAATATTGTTCAACCTAATTATAATTCATGAAAATTAATAAAAAATCTCTTTGGGCTTGTTTTAAGACCCCATCCTTATGAAAAACATCCAAAATGCATTAAAACTACACTCCTATGTTTGTAAACCTCTAGAGGCCATTTGAAGATAAATAAACTGTTGAAACTAGAGAATGGATTCCATGAGCCTAAAGCCTTTTATAAATAGTATTTATTTCATGGTGAATTTAATTTTCTTATTTTAAGCCTATTCATGAAGAAAAACATTTAAAAAATGCATTGAAACTTCGTTTATGAGCTTGTAGGCTTGTAGAGTTCTCTTATGCTTAAAATACTATTAATACCATATTAATGGTTATCATGGATTTAAATATGATTATATGGATCTAAATTTACCTTTTAGTCACCTTGAATATCTTATATCTCCATGTACCTCCTTATAACGAGCTCAAAACATTAGAAGACAAGCTCACTGGCCTTAGTGTTTTAAGTGGGTTTCAGGACTATTTGTAATGTTTTTGATGGATATATGTGCTTTAGGATAATTAAATAGGTTTTATTCACTAGTAAAATTCTAAATATACCCTTTTAATTTATCCTAAATCCATTCAACACCATGCATCGAGAGAAATGAGATCAAAACCTAGACTATGCCTCTATTAAGCTATTTACAAGTAATCTCAAGCTTCTTAATAATGGTTCATATCTCTATATATTTATTTATCATTCAGAACACTTGTAGATGACCCTTTATGACCTATTCCTCCCTCTCTAATGGCTATACAGGCCCATGTAATTCCTCAACATTTCTAGCACGTCCTAAAAAATAGCTTACAGAGGTCCATGAAGGAGGTCTTAGGTTAGTTTTGGCCTCTTTTAGAGCTTGAGAGCATGGATATTCTCCTTAAAGACTTGTGAAAACTTTTGTATGATTTTTAGTACCTATTATATCCTTTCCCTATGCCTTGGTAGTATCTTTCAATTTTTCAATCCTCAATAAAACCTCATAAAACTCTACTTTTTCATGAATAACTCCATTCTCTAAAAGCTTTGTCATCTCTTTCTACCCAAAAAAACCACCATTGAGGTTGTGATATTCTGTTAAGTGGTCTCATAAGTACATTTAACCTAATTTTATTGTATTAATCTCCATAAAATCTCTACAAGTTTGCATTCAGGGCTAAAACCTATAACTTTTTGGACTACAACCCCCATGAAAGTGTGTTTTTCTCTGATTCTTGCTTGAAAATTATGAACTTTATCCTTGAATTGACCTATTTGAAATTTAAATTCCCTTAAAACATATTATAAAACATAAAACCTCTAAAACCATGCTTGATATGAAATGGTTTTGGGCCATTCAAGGGCTCTTTTCCATGTTGAATGAGGTTAAAAGCTAATAAAAGGCATGAATGGAGGGTAATAATTGCCTAAAACATGCTTTTGACTCTTTTATATAGATGAAGGGAGTCATGGAGGGATTTATCAAATGTTATATAACATTTATGAGGCATTAAGAAAGGTTTAATCTCTACAAAATGACTTAAGTAGATTCAAAGTATGGCATTTAACCTTTTTTGTTTTTCTTTTTGGGAATTAGAAAAATTCCTAAGCAATTAAAGGTCTAAGTAAATGTAAATTAGTAAATAAATGTACAAGAATTAACCTAATAATTTTTATAAATATATATGTATTTTACCTTTTCCAAAAATAATAAAAAGTGTAAAGAAATTAAACTTAGTTTATTCTGGGCTGAAACAGATGAGGCAAGATCAAAAAATTGTTGTGCAGGGATGGAAAACTATTGTAAATAAGACCCAAAACTTTGTTTCTAGATTGGACAGTAGTGCCAAACTCAAGACACCTTACTACTTGTAATTTTAGTCCACTTTCTAGCATTTTTTTCCACTTCCAACATTGTTGTCCACTTTCAACATTATTATCCTACTAGTCTAGATTTTTTGGGTTCTATTTGATAGGCTTGTGACACATTAGTAGTGAAATATTGAATCTTGGGTTTTTGTACAGATTTCTATGTTTTTTATTCAGTCTTCAAGACCCTTAAGATCTCTTGATACTTGAAATTTAGTATCAAACATGGGAAAGAGATAAGGGGTTAGTGTGTAAAGGATACGCTAGACATACTTCACACCCCATGTGTGGGCACACTACTTACATACCAATAATTAGAAGAGGGATAAATCTAATGTATTTTTCCCATTTGAAGTGTTTGGTGCAATTTTGTTATATATTCAACTATAATGAAAAATTGGAATGTACTTTAGATCACTAGGTACTGGTATGAGTGCTTCAATAGGCTTGAATTAGTCCTGGAAGATTGTATGCAAAGAATAGGGAAGAGTGCTTGAGTGTACTTTCTTATATTCTTGTTTCTTTCTTGTGAATAAGTGTCAACCCCTCTAAATAGATATTGAATGGCCTTTTATATGTAAATTGATGATCATGGGTTAGATGAGCTTGTAATAGGCCAATAAGGGAAAATGTAAGGAATTGGGAAAATCTAACCATTTGAGGCTAAAGTGAACTTGGACAATAGTGTCAGAAATAAGACACTCTTAAATTTTGGTACTCCTATCCAAGTTAGGTGCTATTTTCTTAGGAAGATGAGACCTAGGGGAAAGATCTAGGTCTAATATTACTACTTGGGTCTCAAAAAGCTAAGTTTGGGAAGCTATAGGTGATTCGAAATCAGTGAAAGTCTATCTAATAAGGTTTGAGTGAGCAAGAAAGAGGACCTATAGGTTGGGTGCTATTAGTCATCTAATTTCACATTTTATATGATTACACTTGTACACCCTCAAATGCACTATTAATACCCCTTTTTATATGGTTATTACTTCATTATACCTCATAACGATATTTTAACCTATTTTCCCACTGAAACTCACCTTATAATACACCTTTTATTTCTTCATGTGATGACATAATTAGACCTTTAACCAAGTATTGCATTTCCTTCAATTTAAATTTTTCAAGGAATGAAGGCATAATAAGGTCAATCAAGACTTGAACAAGATTTCAAGACACATTCATTTGCATCGAAGAGTTCTCTAAAATACTTAACACAATAATGACTCATTTCAATGACCATAATACCCTTTCAAGTCAATAAAAGTACAATAAACTCATGTATACATGGTTTTTAAAATGCCTGACCATCATGCAATGCCTACAACAAGTATAATACTTAATTGTTTTTTGAAATAAATTCCCCTCTCCAATTTTCAAAGTATGATAGGGACCAAAAGTGTCTATAATAGCAAACAAGTGCTTAATAGGCTTTTACTGATTACTTGTTTGTGGTGTTTTTACACTATGTAGAACTAGAAGGGACCTAAGGTGTATAGAGGTGTTTGTTGTATACTCTACTAATACCTAAATTTTTTGGGTTTCCCAAGGTTCTTTAAGTTGAGATTATTAAATCACTAGAGGTTATAACATTAGAGGCCTCCACAATTGGGATCAAATAAACAATGGTGGAAGTTGGAGTAATGGGAAGGGCCAAGATTATAGGGTAAACTATGATATCAAGATTAGGAGTTGGATCATTAACATATATCATGCCAATCACATGGGATATCATGAGGACAATTGTAAAAGTGGGCTAAGTTGTTGATGTATATACTGGAAGGGCATAGAGACATAGAGTACCAAGGGTTATAGGAATCGATATAGAGTGGGACCATTGACAATAAATTTTCATGGAGACTATAGGATGAGGTTGTACCTAGGTTATATAAATCAAAGGGGAAGAAAGCTACTACCTAGATATACCTAATGTGGGAGTCTTTGGCTCTAGGGATACCAAATGTTAGACCCAAGCTAAGATTTTATAAAGGTGAGGGGCATATGTAACATGAGATTGGATTACCTAAGAAGTTTTTTCAGGTGAAGTGGAAGCCAACATTGATGGAGTTGATATTGGGATCCCTTGTATGACTAATTTAGAAACATTCGTCATAGTGGTTGGGACCTTCATAATCGGTTATGGGCAAATAAGCATTTCCTTCATTATGGGCTCATATTATGCTTGTTATATTCTATACAAATGTATATATTCCAAATTTGTAATTATCATGACATAATTGGTAGGATTAATGTATATGATATCATATAGGTGGATTTCCTTATGATAATTAATGTTCAACCTAGCCCAATAGAGTTCTAGATGATATTTCACCTTGCCCTAAAGATTCCATTACTTATAATCATATTTGGAGAGATTGAAGGATTATTTTGGTGTGGCCACATCTTGGAGGTAAGATAATGTCTTATACTCATGGCAACTTATGATGATGGGTATCAAAGGATATGACTTATATCTTCTTTTGAGGTAAAAATCCACTATCCCATTAATGAGTTAACAATAGATCTCATTCTATAAGTTGGTTTGATATGAGGTAGGGAAGCTTGAATTGAGGTCCTCATATACCTTCTACCTCAATGAGTGTGTGGTATTATTAGTACTATTAGGAACATATGGCTAGGATTTAATCTCTCATAATATCTATTAGCTTTGGCATAAACATTTGATTAATTTCTAGGTGCATAGGGAATATAAGTGGCCACATATATCTTGGTCATGGTGTTTGAAGTGGTGGATGTATTATTTGGTGAAGACAACATGGACTGTGGGAATGCATTTTCAATGGGGTAACTCAATTCTCTTGAATTAAAAGGTGGCATAAATGGTGTCAAATATATACAACATCATGTCAAAATTCCCCTCATTGTGAACCCTATGGACCTGCTATGAGATATTGAAAGTAATGATGTCACCAAGAGATGGGACCTACTTCTATTTAAGGATTATGATAAGCATGGGGACTTAATATTTTTTTACATGAATGATGTTTCTTTCTTTGTATAGGTATTTGATCATAAATATGCCCATGTACACTCCCTCTATGAAGTCTTGATAGTCTAGGATTTGATGTCCTCCTTGTTAACCCAATAAACAGTGGATTCAATCCAATATTTTATGGTATCATGAATGTTGTGGGTATTCACCCAAGTATTGTTTAATTCCTTATCATAAATAATTTTGTAATTATGGATGTTGTAATAATTATTGAATGCAGCCCCAAATATGTATATAATTTTGATCCCTTTATTTGGTGAATGGATGATCTCACTGGTACATTTGGATGTTTGTAGTATATTGGTGAATATATCACTATAGGAGAATGTTTTGGGCTTGTTTGAGGCTCTACGTTATATAAATTCACTTGAAAACTTGATATCATCCTCCATCTCATTGTCACTATTAGGCCTTTGAATATCCTCAATTTTCTTTAAGATTTCATTATAGTGTTTGAAGCATGTAAATCCCTACGAGAATTTAATATCCCTAAAATCCTTTTCTAGGTTAGGATTGGAAGTGGATACTACCATTGTTGAATGTTATTCTTATATTATGCAGGACTTTTGAATAGCTTCTTATTAATGAAATGATTAGTAAAGGGATTTGAATAATTTAAATCATTCAAAATAGATAATGGTGATCTCAATTCGAATGGGACCTTATAGGGATCTGGGATATTTCCAAAATAATGACACCCATCATTTGCAGTATGTTAATTAATCTAAAATTTGATGGCATGATTTTGGAATATACATTATCTACCTTTGTCTTAAATTGAATTTTATGTATAATCAGCCTTAATTGAATTGATTGGTGGAAATGGGACCTTTCTAGGGACCAAATTGGAAACTACCCAAATGATCCAATAAATGTGTTAGGAAAATTGGTTAGTGCTCACATGTTTGAGAAATTAAAATTTGTGTGGGTTAATATAAAATATTATGTGAGAGTGATTTATGATAAAAAATAACATATATAGGTGTATGTGAGAGAATAAAGGTGGAGAGATGAGAGGGATTTTATAGATTTCAAGACAAATATTCTGGGTATCAAAAATAAGGTTTGACTCCATATATCAAGGAGTGAAATAAACCTATAAAATGTAATATTTTCAACTAAATAATTGTCTTGAATGTTTATGAATATCCAAATGAATTGAATATTATTATATAATAATATTATTATATAATAATATTATTATATAATAATATTATTATGTTCCAAAATTGTGTAGTAATATTATTTTGTATGTATATTGTGTACAATCTACACATAAATTTATAAGTGGTATTAGAGAAGGGGTGATCTTATGTTAAATGGAAACTTAATGCATTTTCTTGGGGAAATCATTTTGTTATTTACCCCTATTGATGAGATGGGTTGTAAATTTTTTTTTGACGTTGTTTCAAAACTAAAAGATCCTAAAACAATATATTATTGACTCAATGATCAATCATAGACATAACTGATCTAAAAATATGTAGATCAAATTTGATAAGATATGTTATGGATCTAATTTGTATAGATCTATAAGTTTAGACATTTGTTCCCATGACTTTTTCCTTTATGCATATGCAGTATCTTATCAGTTAGTGTGCATTATTAAAGAGTGTTCTATAATATATAATAATTGTAAATCTTCATGTATGATTTTAATATCAATCATCTTAGTGTATATTCAGTCAAACCCTATCTCAACATGTATATGTGTATGTAGTCATATTTTTCCCATCTATTCAAAACATTGAATGCCACATGTAATATTGTGGTAATTAGAAGATACATTTGAAATAATAGTAAAGGATTTTTTTTACAAAGCATGGAGGAGTGCTCAAGTAGAAAGAAGAAAGTGTGAGGTTTATCTAGCATCTGAATATCTTATACCAAGATTCAACACATGTTTGTTGAACTAAAGCTAGTTAATCCAATTCCATATTCATATTAATGTTTTTATAGTATTGTATTGAATCCTTTACATAAATATCATTTCCTCATTCATCTATGATAATAATATCTTAGAGATCCATTAAATGCATCAATCATGACTAGGATGGTGGAATGAAATATGTATATATTTATTATCACTCTACATGTATCTAATATTACTTAATAATAACCATGCATGTTTTTTTCACAAAGATATGCCAAATGACAGTGTGGCATCAAATATCATAGCACATGATGAGGAAGGTTTGAATGGGTCCTAAATTTCCATGAAATATTATAAGATAAGTATATCTTTAGTTTATTTTTATTATCCATTGTATTAGTTTTAATTTTTATTTAGGTGATCAAATACTTTAAATAAATTCTATGGTAGTTAGTATATTTTTTAGTTTATAGATAGTTAGATTTTCTAAAATTAACACTTTATTTAAAGTTTATTATTCCTTTAGATTTATTTAGTACTCCATTCATGTCATTATGTGTTTTTTTGATCCTAGTTTAGATGTGGATTCTACTTGGGTATATAGGTTAAAGAATATACAAAAGACAATTCACAAGGGTGATAATTAGATCTATTGTAGGCCAGTTAAATGGTAAACTCATATACAACATATGTTGAATTTATTAAACTAAGATGGGATAAAAATAGAAATTACAACTATACTAGATATGGAAATGAAAAAGAAAAAATGTACTTAGTTGTTTCTGATGTTAACATGATTTTTGATCTAGAACAAGTAAAAATCATATTGGAAGAGGATTCTAGAACAATTTCCAGATTCTAGATTGAGTGCCTCTAGAGTCATGGACACTAGTGTCATCATTGGACATTAATATCAATGGTATTGTCTAAACTAGATAAAGGTGCCATAAATTTAATACCTACTTGAAAAGGATGCAACCACATGGATTCTTTTGGGTTTGTCTTCACCTTCACTCTAGTTCAGTTAGATCTAAGTCATGGATTGTTTCTCATCATGAAATGGCAAAATCCTAATTCTTCATATTCATAATGACCTTGGGAAAATGGGTTAGTAGGCTCATGGTGAGAGCTAACCCCAAAGACCCATATATCAATGGGTGTTGATTAAATATCCACTACTCCAAAGAGGGCCTCATACTAATGTATTTATCCCCTAATGTGTTATATTATGTGTGCATAAGGGTGAAATATGTGGAAAGCAAGTACAATAGTGTCCTAGCTTATAACTTGGAAAATCAGAATCTTACACTACTCCTTCAGTGCTTCATACTTGTAGATGTCAATTCCCTATAACTGATATGGACATAATAATTGATAGGGAAATTTTTCTCAATTAAATGTTTTTTGAATGCTCTTTGGTATGAATGTTAGGTGAGGAATGAATGAGGAATGATTGTGAATATATATCATTCCTATAAGGAAATATATCATATTAAATCACTTAGGATGACCATTAGGATATGTTTCATTTAGAAATTAGATTACTTTAGGGAACTAAACAATTGCATTAGGGTAGGACACCAGAATCAATGTAGGGGTCTAGGATTGATGTTTGTGCCATGGTAGTTATAAAATAGGTACAATATAAAAACTTTCAAGGGCACAAGATAATAATATTTTAAGCATTTTGGGAAAGATATAAGGTTTATGTCATCAACATAAGACTAATTAGACCAATAAATAGGACAAGGGACATAAGATAGATAAAATACAAGACTTGTGAAATCAGGAAAGGTATAAAACTGAGAGAAATAACCAAGGTTTGAGTTTACCAAGAATACAAGACTAAATTTCTATATAATTTATAAATATCATTTACATTTACCTTCCCCCCCCCAATTTAGTAATGAAATTATTGGTTTAAAGGAGAATAAATGTGTACTTAGGTGTGTGTAATACACCTTACCTTTACACAAGCCCAAATTGAGTGCCTTATTGGTGAATAATTTGAAACTAAGATCATGTTATAGTATATAATCAATGAAAATAATATTAAATTGAAATCATTGAATGTATTTAAATTGAAATATCAAGGTTTAAGAGTACACCTATGTATCAATACAACTGTATTTCCTATTGGCAAGTTGATTTGAAAATATGTATCATTTTAAATCTCTAAAACTGAGATTAAGAAAAAAAAAATCTAGAAAGTGCATATATAAATATGGATAGAGAGATATTGGAAGGCACATTCCCTCAACCTTGGATAAAAAGTAAGTTTTCACTTGATAATTAAGATTAGCTCAATCATGCAATCCAATCATACTTATAACTTGGTGAGCTTGAGTGAGCAAGTCAACCCATGCCATTTATTTGGTGATGTTATATTATCTAATCAAGTCCAACATATAAAATTGATAATATTTATTGACTTAATCATCTCAATCATACCAAAAGTGAACCAACTATTATAGTATATTGGCTCAATATAATATGTAATAATTTGACCTAGTGGGTGATGACAATCCATATAAGAGTTTTGAAATCTAAAAGTGATTTGTATTTTGAAAAATTAGGCACAAATTACATATAATATTCACCTTAGATATTTCTCATGCTAAAATTTTGTATAATATTGGTACCAATGTATATAATTCTACCACAAATGAGTATCTGAATCATATGACTGTGTGCTTCAACCAATTTGGAATTTTTCACAAGTGTGGGTAGCATGCTACCATAACATACCCCCACTATAAATGGATAAATATAAAAATTTATATGATTTTTAATATGGACAAAATGTTTCCAATACATGCCTCCACTAAATCTAGGTGTGTTGAATATTGAATAAGTTTGGACATGCTTCCAAATCATGCCCCCACTGAATCTAGAAACTATGTCAAATGTGGATAACATGCATATATAATATTCCCCCATTAATATTACCCCCCTTGAGGTGAGGGTGCATAGGAAGTGGTATTTACCTCACCTCAAAATGAGAAGATAACTAAATATTTTGTGAATGGAACCATGTAGCATAAAAAATAACATGTCTAGGTAAATGTATCATTAAAGTGCATAGAATAATGTAATCACATGAAGGTCATATATGCATGATAAATATAATTGAAACATTTACATATCAATATGAAAATATCAATGAGAAAAAAATCACACACAAAATATCACTCAAAATTAATTCAACATACAATGGTCTTAGGAGACTTTGAACAAGGGGCATGCTCAAATATTGCACAATTAAAGGGGCATGACTTAGCAAAATGTCCACAAAGAAAGAATGACATATCAAAATGTATATACAAAAAATTATGACTTATTAAACTATCAGTTAAAGTAATAAAAGGCACATGGGATATAAACAAAGTACAATATTCAAGTTCTTGAACATGCAAGATAATGGCAAGGTGAGACACTCAGGGATGTGCATAAAAGAAAGCATAAGCAACCAACATAAACATATCATAGTAGCCCATGGATCAAATGTGTTAGAAAAAAAATTAAATTTCATATAATATCAAGTACCATGTGAAATATATAATCATGGACAAAGGCATGAGTAAGTACATATAATCTCAAACATGATAATTAAAGATGATCATTGGACCATATAAACCATGAGTAGAAAGATCAAAGATGTATATGCCTCCAATGTTTACATGACATAAGTAGATGGAAATCCCAACATCCAAAATAGGAATAGATCATGTATCAATTTATTCCTGTATCACACTTAAATATAAGTTTGAAACACATGTGTATGTAGAATTAACTAGTAGACTATCCATAAACATGGAACTAACACATAGATGCAAAGGATATAATAGAATATGTAGGTGCCAATTTTTTTTGAATTTTTGAATGTTTTTTATTTTTTTGGTATTTTTAGAATATGTGAAGATTTTAAACCTTAAATTTTATCTTTGACATTGTTTTTATCATGATTTTATGAGTTGAAAAGGTACATAGCATGTTATTCCTCATGCATTACATATGTAGTAGAAGAACTAATGATATCATTTCAAAAATGTATTAATTTGCCTTCATGAGAAAAAGAAATACCTTGCTGATTTGGATCAGTTTTAGGTTCCATTTTATATAAACAAAATATTACCAATGTAAATTGGTGTAACAAAGTATGGGGTAAGACCCATATTTTTTAAAGGACAACACAGGGCCCACAAAAAATAGGAATAACAAAGAAACCCAATGAATATTTTAATTTCCCTTTATCACATAGATCTCTTTAGCATGGTACCCAAGTTATGAAAAATTTATTTCACTATAATATATTTTTGGTTTCATAGTATCAATGTGGTTATTTCAAAATTAATCATGAACAAAGGTGGCATGAGGAAAACTATTCTTATAATATAAGGAAGGGAGATCCTCATATACCCCCAAGTAATCTAGTAATGATTCATCATTTAAGAAATCATATAGTGTTAGAACTCTTGGGGAAGCACCCTCATTGATTATATGAGGGTTGACCCAATTGGAACTTAGTTTTAAAAGTATTCATACTCTCTATTTTGGCCTTTTTAAAACAAGTTGTACTACAAAAGATATGCTTATGTCTTATAGATTTTTATGAAAAACCCAAACCTTGATAGTTTGTATTATTTACAATAAAAATGGGTTGAGTTATGCCTTTCTCATTTTTACCCAACCCTTGTCTCTTGTACCCATACTTGAGAAAATATTGAGAACCAAAATCAAGATTATAGGATTACGATGTAGTATTATAGTTTGTTGGACCATTGCATAATGTTTGAATGGGTTAGTATCTATTGGACATGCGTAAATCAATCTATGATGACTAAATTTTAATCATGTGTGAAATGTAGAGGGAAATATATACATCTCATGTATTTAAGGCCATCCCAAGATAATTGTATGGTTTAAATCATTTGGTATAACTTGGTACAAAGTAGGTAATATAAAAGGACCCATGATAATGTTATTTATCCCAAAACTTATCATGAAATATTATCAAATCCCATAATGATTATATTATATGGTTCTAAATTTGAAGGTCCAATGCCAATTAAGGAGAAAAAGGATATGTCACAAATGTTGATGCCTAAACCATTATCCACAAGAACTCGTTTTACCATTTTTTTTGCAAACACACACCTAGATGTAGAATCATGAATAAATATTTATAAAATATGTTGAGATAGTAAATCCTCCATTTTAAAGGATATAATATGTGTAGTCTATTTTATAGAATTTAAGATAGAGGTGACATATGGTGTTTTGACATTACAAGGGAGTATGGTCATACACAATGCATCCAAAAATCTTTGTAATGGGATAAATGGTGTAGCAAGTCCAAAAGTGAATTTTTTTAAATAATATACTTGGATTAGATGGTAACATGACATGGGGAAGATTATTATTTCATGTAATCCCTTTGGTGTTTTGTAGTGATAAGTAAAATATCATTTTAAACATTAGAACAAGAAGGTGTATGCAAGAATGTAGGTTTGGAACCCCTTACAAATCTGACAAATTTATCAGGCATGAGATATAAAAAGTAACAACTATTATAAGGTATTGGAATATGAAATAATTAACAAAAATATCGATAACAAACATGATTTTAAGAAAATAAAAAATATGATTCTTTGAAAAATATGAACACTTTTATTTTAGGATTAATAAAAAATATGTTTGAAAAAATAAATAGAATACCCTAAAGTAGCTAGGTGTTTAAGCTTAAATATTGGGTTCATGTTGGGTTCACCAAATGTTTAACTTAAATATGGATATAGATCTTACTTGGGTAAATAGGATTAAAAATATAGAAATGGCAATGCATAAGAGTGATAATCAAATCTATAATAGGCCAATTAAATACTAAACAAGGATACAACATATGCTAAAATTATTAAACTAAGATAGGATAAAAATAGAAAGTACAACTTATTAGCTAACCAAGTTGTACCCCATCTAAGTAGATTGTTCACATCCACCTCACACTTGGACTAACATGGGATTAACCTATAGGGTGTGGGTTACTTGTTATCAAGCCTAATCCTCTAGTTCTGTGGGGCTAGCTCCCCTAATTTATCACTTGAATTATCTCTCTAGGACCTAACTCTATTGAGATGAAAAGAGTAAAGAGATTGCATAAGGGAAACTTACTCTAAGGAGTGGAAATACACCTAAATGATTCATCCACTCACTCAAATTGAACTCTTAACAAAACTAATGGGATAATAAATAATTAAATAATCATCCTCATGAGTTCTTATGAAAAAATGTTTCATGTGGAGGCTGTACTAGGCAGTTAGAATGCAAAGGTCATGACAAGAAGGTCTACTAGGAGACTCTTACTAGTCATATCACACTCTAAACCCCATCAATAACACTTATACACTCCACATAACCTACATAAGACACATTCTTGACATCTAGGTGAACAAAGACATGCAAGGGAGGTAAATCCATCACATTTGTATATCAAAACAAGTAAAACCACTCTATATACCACCATGAAAGAGATGAAAAAGTTTATTAATCAGTCAGTCCAAGTAGGTGTACAAGTATAAATAGGTAGAGTTTACTCATACATGAAAGAGGGATAAAATACAAGGCCATAAAGCCTGAATATATAGAAATATGGGAGAGTGAAAAAAAAGAGAGTGGCATGGAAAAGTGGATAAGGGGTCATAACTTATCCTCCTTCACTCCACCATCAGTTACAAGTCTCAACATTTTCTCTATATTCCCTTCATACATTTCTCTTGTGGTTAAATAGGTGCCTTGAATGAGCTTCTTTAATCATTGATGTCTATTATTAGTAAATTTTGACTTATAAAGAGTCCATGCATGCCACATTTTTCCTACTTATTCTCCTTTCATCAGTTACCAACATTGAAAGAGGTCTAGTAAAAGCCTTCTCCATGAGGTATTTAGTGATGTAAGCCCCCTTGTATGATAATTAGGATTGATAACTACCCCACTCTCTCTAATTTTGATTAAGTGTGTATTTAACCCATTCAAATCATTAGTTACTAGGCATAGTACCTCTTAATTAACTCACTTCATTAGCATTCTATGCTAATCTTCAAGTTTATTGTCGACCAAGTAGGCCAAATAGGCTAATTAGGCCTAATAGCCTAACTTTTAGTGTTCAAAAGCCATGAAATACCTATATGAGATCTTGAGAAACTATGTATGGAGGATTTTTACATCTAAAAAAACATCATATATCATACCATAATCCTTTTTGAGAAAGAAACATCTATAATTTTGTTAAACTAGATGGCTATGTCACCTTATCTTTCATTTCTATAGACTGACTATTTAGAAAAAGCTCATAGAGTAATTTACAAGAATGTTTTTAAGAATATAATGGATTAAGGAGATAGGATAAGTTTTATACCCTCCCTTCCAATGATTGGCGTCTTTTAGAATAACTCTACACCTCTCTTTCTTCCCTTTTTATTGGAAAAGTATATTATTATAACCATTACATACATATTTTATACAATCAAGTGCCATGACCAGGTCATGCTCTAAGTTTACTTGAATTTTAAGGTGTTTATTAGGTCATTATAGGGTGCTAGGTTTCCAAAATGCCCAATTTTCCAAAACTGAGCCTACTTAAGGTTTTAGAGAGGTTTTGGAGGTCCAAGACTCTTAGCAATGATTCATAGAGTAAAAACCCATAAAGAAAAAAAATTGTCATGGATTTTAGGTACATTGACCCCTCTAAATACCCTAACCAACTCAAGTTCCCATGTAAAATATGCATCAAGATAGGTATGTAGATAAATTGGCTTGTAGTATTTTATAGGAAATTTAGACATGTTCATAGTCTTAGCAATGGTTCATAAACTTGTGCCCCACAATCAAACTCTTTCCTCCATGAATATTTATTACATATGGGTCTTCCATTCCCACTAAGATAATTTACTCTAAATACCTTGGTAATGAAAGATATGAGTATCCAAACAAACCACTCGAACTAACTATGTACACTATGGAGTTTGAATAGGTTATGAGACTGAAATTGACCTTTCCCATATTTTTATCTACTTGAAAACACTTGTATAAGTCCTAAAACCAACTCCTATATCTTATCATGGATTTGGATTTGCTTGAGAGGTCTTATTATGCTTCCATGGTGGTGTGATATTTGAAGCCTAGTTATGGCCTTTAGTGAAAACAAGCCTAGACTAAGTATTAGATGTTTAAGGCACATGTATGTCACATGGGAGATTCAAAATCATAAAAAAAATTGATTATACCAATATCTAACCTTTTGAAACTATATTCAATCACCAAATTCTAACCCCTACTCTTTTACACACTCTCACTTGGCTTAGGGTTTATATGCAGGCATGATTGGGAAATCTTGATGTCTAAGTTTTAGTGCCTTATGCCTCACCTAAAGTTATTATCACCATGAAATTTTGATCTGCCTTTCTCATTTATCTTACCTTCCTATCAAACACTTTTATATCTTCAAACAACACTAAAAACATGTGGATACCATCAATCACTAATGCATAGGCCTATATTCCTAACTAGTCCTCAAGGCCTTTTGATTTGAAATTTGGGTGATCAATCTCACACAATACATGAGGACTTAACATCATCTTTCATTGTCTTCAAAATCCTTCATGAATCTCAATCTCCCTATTTAGTTCTTAAAACTCTAATTTTCTCACTTGGCCTCTTCAAGACTACTAACACACTAGGGTCTATTTGAGATAAAATAGTGAATGTCTCTACTATTGATATAACCCTAAGGATAGCATGAGAACCTTAATCTAATTACAATGACTAATTTTACCAATTTTAAAGGTTTGATCACACTTGTAGAGGCCTCAAAATTAAAAAATCTTCCAAAACTATATTTTAAGCATTGATTGTGAGTGTTGACTATGTCTCTTAGGTCTATTGGGCTTGTCATGAATAGTCTAAATCCTCTTAATCATTGGATTGGTTTCACTCTTCAATCAAACTTCAAACCTTATTCACTTACCTTTATTTCCTAATTATGTCTAAGCATTATTGACTCTTAGCAATGATTCATAAAGTATGAAACCCTAAAGAAAAACATATTGTCATGGATTTTAGGTATATTTACCCCTCTAACTACCTTGACTAGCTTGAGTTCCCATGAAAAATATGCATCAAGATAGGTGTGAAGATAAATTAGCTTGTAGTCTTGTACAAATAGTTTAGACATGCTCATAGTCTTTAAAATGGTTCATAAACCTATGCATCTTAATAAAACTCTTTTCTCCATTAATATTAAGTAAATATGGGTCCTCAATTACCACTAAGAAATTTACTCTAAATCCTTTGGTGATGAAAGATATGAGCATCCAAACAGGCCACTCAAACTGGTTGTGTACACTATAGAGTTTGAATAGGTTCTTAAGACTAGAATTGACCTTTACCATATTCTTATCTACTTGAAAACACTCTCATAAGACCTAAGATAACCTCTTATATCTTATCATGGATTTGGATTTTCTTGAGAGATCTACTTATATTGTCATGGCAGTGTGAGGTTTGAAGCCTAATTATGGCCTTTAGGGAAAATAGGCCTAGACTAAGTATTGGATGTTTAAGTTAATTTTAGGTGAAATGGGGGATTAAAAATCATCACAAAACATTGTTTCCACCAATATAGAACATTATTAAACTCTCTTAAATCACCAAAATTTGACCTTTCTCTTATATGCACTCTCACTTGGCCTTGGGTTTGTATGCAGGTAAGACTAGGAAACCCTAAGTTCTAAGTTTTAGTGCCTTCTACCTCACCTTAGGTTCCTCTCACCATGAATTTTTCCTATAATATCTTATTTCTATTATCTTCCTATTAGTTACTCTGATACCTTCAAACAACACTCAAAATATATGGATGTCATTAATCACTAATGCACATGCATGTCTTCCTAACTAGTCCTCAAGGCATTTTGATTTAAAATTTGAGTGTCATCAATCTTAAATAGTTAATGAGGACTTACCATAATATTTAAATATCTTAAAAATCCTTCATGAATCTAAATCTACCTATTTAATTCTCAAATCTCCAATATGCTCACTTGGCCTCTTTAAGATTGCTAACAGACTAGGGTTTGTCTGAGATAAAATAGTGAATGCCTCCACTATTAATAAAACCTTAAGGATAGAATGAGAGTATTAATATAGTTAAAATGAATAATTTTACCAATTTTTAGGGTGTGATCACACTTTTAAAGGGTTCAATATTGTAAACTCTTAAAAAAATATCATTTAAGCATTGATTATGAGTGTTGTCTGTGTCTCTTAGGTTTGTTGGGCTTGTCATGAACATTTTGACTCCTCTTAATCATTAGAATAGTTTAACTCTTCAATAAAACTTTAAACATAATTCACTTAAATTTGTTTCCTATTTAGATCTAAGCAATATTAACCCTCTAAGTAGGACTGTAGGCTACCTATTAGGGTCATTTGACTATGTTTTAACATTTAGAATTTGCTTTCTCTATTAATAGCCTTTGCATTTTGATTGGAACTCTAGATATTTTATTAAGATTATTAAACATATTTACTTCCTCATCTATCTCAAACTCTCATTTTTCTCCTTTTATGCCACCTCATATTGGTTTGTATGCTAATTTGATGATGGTTTAATCAAAATAGGGACCTACAGGCTAGGGCTTATAGGTCACTTTTGAATATGTAGGCTATAAACTACCTCATCAAGCCTTTGGCTCTAATAAAACTATCAAAACTCATATTTACATTATCATTATTTGATGATTCATAAAGTGCATATCAAGCATAGGGTTACCTTGGATTATCCTATCTTAATGAGCATTATGGCATTCATATAATTATAGGTGAAGTTTTCAACATAAAGGTTAGGTCATATATGTCTTTTGATTTTTGAGACTCCATGATTTACATTATAGTGGTTAGAATAATGATTTAAGACTTTCAAGGTAAGTGAAGCTTAAAATGAGGTCATAAACTATATATATAGTTTGTGACCTCATTTTAAGCTTCACTTAACTTGAAAGTCTTAAATCATTATTCTACCCACTTCTTGGGCTCATGAGTGAGTGTGTTTATAGATATTACTGTTGGTATCTCTCTTAGGATCTTAACTTTAGATCAACCTAATGATCTTGTTGATAATATCTTGAATCAACCCTAGTGACAATCAAGGGTTTCCAATGATCCATTCACTTAAATATCTTCATTAAGGTCTCAAGTTTCTAAGTGTTCATGAGACACCTATGTATAGATTGAGTACCCTATGGAGTTTTGATTTCATATCATATATGACTTTTAATCTATTTTATCACCTTTATTTTACTCATAACATTCCAAAAATTATTATCTATAGGTGACAATTGTATTCAATGTTGTAGGTGTTCTTTTGCTAATTCAGCATGGTATATGACCTATATAGATCCAACCTTCCATGATATTATGGATTTTAAGGATTATAAGGTGTGTATAGGCCTATTTACATAGTTAAATATTGGAGGGAAATATATGTGTGGATGAGGATGATTTTGGAGTGATATGGGGCTTACAAAATGAAAGACAGGGCTAAAACATAATGTAATGGTAGTGAAAACCTTATGAAATGGTAGGGGACAAAACATGACATGAAATGAAGCCTAAGAACCATTCCAAGACAATTCATAGGCACCTTAAAAACCCTAAAACATATATCTTTCAAAAAATGAATAATTAGAGACCAGGCAAATGCATATGCAGTCAAAAGAGGAAACCTAGGAATCTCTGAGAACCTTAAGATTGGCTAAGAACCTTAAATTTTGATAAAACTAACTATATGATCTTTGGAGGTAAGGATGGTAGTTTTTAGGAGTGTGAGGCTATCATAGAAGTTAAGATACCTACTCCCAAATATATGATGATGGCATATCATGACTATAACACCTCTTTCCATACTTTTGACTATGTTAGAAGGTTCTGAGGGTAACATTAAATAATATACAGTGTTCCAACACAATGAAACATAGATGCACATATATACCCCTTCCTTATAGACACCCTTAGGGGATAAGAGGATATTATGAATATGAAAATTAATCAAAGAGGTATGGGGAATATTGTAACACTCAATCAATCCTTTAACACTATTAACTCCTTCTAGAGAAAGCACTCAACACTCTATTTGTTGTCCAAATCTACCTGTAGACTGCATACTATGCTATTTTGGAGGTATGTTGGTTACATAATCTCATACATGTGATTAAAACACTAAAAATTCCATGAAGGGTTCCTTAAGGACTTGAGAAAACAAGATTAACCATTGGTTTGACCAAGTAGACTAAAAAACCATCAAAATTGTATTGTTCCATTTGGCTTGTTTAGACATAGATGATGCTTAGATACCTTAAGTTCTTAAGGAATGTTTGTAGAGATCAAGGGAAAAATCTAGAAACAAATGCCCATAGCTAAAATATAACCAGGTCTACTTCCTTTGGATAAGATTTAGGGTCTTCATTCTCTCTCTTCCATATGTTTTGAGCATAAACCTAAAGGGTTATCTTGGTATGTAAATAAAGCAGATGAAGTAAGAGGACTAGTTTTGAGTCTTTATTACATCCTTATACCATGAAACTTGTTTGAAACATCAGATATGAGCCACCCTAAAATCCTCTAACTTCCTCTATATGGTTCAATCTATATAATTCTATACACCTGTAAAAAACACATTAAAACTCTCCTTTTCCATTATTTTCTCCATGTTTTGAGATGGGAACCATTAATTTAGGGAAAAATAAGAGGGTACATGAGTTAAATTACCTTTTCAAATAGTAAATATGTAGGAGGAGGTAAGATAGACATAATTTGGCATGTGGGGCCCATGTGACTAGTGAAAAGGTGTAAATGGGTCTCAAAATGAGATTTTAAGGCTATGAAACATATAGTGATAGAAAAATGACATGAATAAGACTTTTTTCCCTATAATTTACATTAAAACACTTCCCCTTCTTCTAGGTCTTATAAGGTATAAAGGTGTATATAAGGTGATTGATGGCTTAAGAGGTGTTTAGAGGTGCTAATTGAGCTTCAAAGAGTATATGATGGACAATGAACTTCAACACAACAATAATTCTTCATATCATAATTGTAGCAAGGTTAAAAATCCTTCATATTTTTTTATAAATAACATCTCATAATAAAATGGCTTGAAAAGGCCCATATATCATGAGAACTAATGACCTTGAACCTATTAGGTTACCTTAACCTTACCAAAAAAACCTTAAACTCTTCAAATAAGGATAAAATTATTTATGGACTTTTCAAGATTTATTGGTAGTCATCTCTCTCACTCCAAGATCACTATGATCACTATCACCTCATGAAAAGACTCAAGGCATCTATGACACAATGGATTTAAGCATGCCATATGACACATCATAACACTCCTAAAAAGGTTCAAAGACATCTCAATAGGACCAATGATGACATGACCATGCAAGATATCACCATAAGTAGGCTAGGATAGTTATCACCAAATGTTTTTAACATTAGAGGTTGACAATTGGCCTATAAGGATAAAATGTCAACATTTTTGGTAACTCTAAAGGATGACCAACCTACTGATCAAGAGAACCTAAAATCTCTTCATGATTCAACATGGTAATAAGAATTGAAAACCACTTGGACTATATCAAACAATGAGACACAAAAAAACTAAAGGAAACAAACCTAACAGCTAAACAATTAATCAAGACACTAAAGCAATAAGAGAACTATCTAAAACTTATGTATAACACACTTATTGAACCATGATAACTAATAAAAAAATAGATAAATACCATAGTTATCTTTTTAATATCTTCCTCAATATCCTCATGGGGTATAAATGGAGTGTATAAACTCAAGAAAAAGTTTTCCAAATCTTCCCAAAAAGACATCTCATCATGATCAATGGAAAAAACATGGGGTTCACTTCCATTATTACCATCTATTTATAAAACACTATGTTGATCACACTCATGTTCTAATGCAACTTTATCATCTTCATCTTCATTGGATAAAGGCATCTCTTCAACTCCGTAAAAGACTACAAGGTGGAGTATGATGGTCCTATCCCTATTTATCATGATAACACAAGTGATATAAGTATCTCAAAGAACCTTATCATACACTTAAGGACTAAGAACAATCCCATTAGGTATCATTTTCAAAGAGACGAGGTAAGTGAACAAAGTGTCAAACTTGAATATGTTTCTACACAAGACTAGATTTTAGACATTTTAACTAAATGACTTACAAATCTAACATTTGAACATCTACAACAAGAATTGGGTGTAATTCCTACCCCTAGAAATCATTTAATAAGTCAAGTACTTAGGAGGAAATAATCAAGTTAATTATCTCCAAGAACATGTGAGTTATTCCAAAAAGGTATGAAAGGAAATAGGGGGATCATGTTTTTATTAGGTATCATAAACTCATAGTCTTGTGTGTTGAGTATTTTGGTTGAAAGGAGTGTGATCCAATGAGTTATAGACATCACTTTATCTTTTATGTTAAAGGGGGAGAAATAAAAAAAATGGGGGGATAAGAATGATTGATTTTTAGTATGTTTTACCATCAATGACAAAGGGGGATATTTTTTATCATTATTCCTATTATTGAGGATTGGCATTGGCATTGTCATTGATGTCAAAGGTTATTGAGAAGGTGTGCATAGTGAAGTTTGGTGAAGTGAGTAAGCACAAGCTTGTGAGAGGTTATTTGGCATTATATGATAATGTAAGTGAAGTTTGTATACATTTATAATTATTTTAAGGTCATTTATCATGTTTCAATTAATTAAGAATCTTAGTTATGATACTAGTCATAGCATGAAAAGACCTTATGAGAAGGTATGCATATGATGGAATGGTGATATGAGTGTATGTAGGTATGAGTGGTTTAATTATGTTTTTTGATAATATATGTGAATCAATGTATCACTCATAAGATTATTAGGGTGATCCTATATGTTTAAGATCTATAAATCAAGTATGCAACTAGACCACTTCTAGACCCTACTTGGCTTAATAAGGCATTAAGATTTGTTGTCAAGGCATATGAAGGATGTATAGAACTATTTAAGCATGAGATATGATTATTGAGTATTTGAGTGAGGTGGAGAGTATATACACATAATCTTTTCACACTTTTATTGATTACTAATGCTTTACATCTTACAAGAACCCATTAAGACTCAATATCTCTTTATGCATACCCTAAGGGGTACATCAAGAAATGGGTGGGTAGACCTTTGGTGATTTTCAAGATTGTTGTCTCTCTTTGCCACATTATTATCAATCTAACTAGTTCTTAAAGCCTTTCCCTAAGTTGTTTCTCCTCCCTTTCATAGTATTTTATTATTTTTCCTCTTTCTATCCTTCATTTCCTTACTTGGCACCCTTTTGACCTATTCAGCATACTAGGTCAACTTGGTCAACCTAGTACAACTTGTAGACACTTTCTCTCTTTTGATTTATTAGCCTCTTAACCAACCTAGCACAAATCTAGTGAGTTATCCCAAAAATGTGCTATGCTAAATAAGTCGACCTAGTATAGCCAACATTCGCAAATGATTTTAGGGCAAGTTACACCTATAAATATAAGATCATTTCAGTCATTATTAGAATATGTAATCAATAGTTATTATTCACTCATGCTTCTTTAGAATCTACTCTTCCACCATTCTACTTGAGGAGACTTATCTTAGATTTATTATTTTGGAGAATCTAGTCTTGTGGATAGGTCTTGGATGTTTTGGCCTAACAAAGTGATCTTTATAAACCACAACAACCTCTTGTGAAGCCCCTTTGGCCAATGGATATATTGAGTCTCGATGGTTTCGCATTCAAGTAATTATATTCTAACTTTTTTCTCCTCTCTTTTAGTAGATAGAAGTAGAATAAGTGTTAGCTCAAATAATAGTACTCTTCATATTCCATTTATTAGGGTGTTGCCCTATACATTTATTTATTTCTTTGATTTATTAACCCCCAGTTTGTGCCATAAGCGTTGGTGTGCACTAGATTGTATTTACTTCTCTTGTTATTAGATTAGTGAAATATTAAATCATAGGACTCTTTTAGGGTTGTTGTGTGATTGTGTTAGACTATAGGCTTTAGAACCCTTTCTCACATAGTGTGTTGTGACAAGTGATCCCGTAATTGGTCTAGTAGATCTTCACATTAGCCATGTTTTTGCTTAATAATTATATGCCCCCCAATAGGAAGTGTAGGTGTGCTCTATCCCATCCAATCTAGGATTTATTTATGGACATGATGCATTTATGATTGCATACATTTTTGTGAACCCAACATGAATCAAACCCTTGTATGATTTATTTCACTTATTTCATTTCTATTCATCATTATTTTTATCATATCTTTAATGTTTTGTATCAACCCTATCAACCTAGTTTATTTATCTTTGTGTATAGGTTTTCAAAGGTTTAAAAACTTATAGAATTATGTTTAGATAATTGGATTGACGGCCTCAAACTAGTGCAAGTTTTTTCCAATTTTAAAACCTCATATTTAGATAACTAGGTCAACCTCGTCGACCTAATACATTTTCAGCACTTTTTCATTGGGTTTTTATATTTCTTGGTCGACTAGCTCAACCAAATTTGTAGGTTTTTGATAGTTTTATACAAGGTTATTTATCATAATTTTTTCCTTTTCATCTCTAAACCATTTAGGTTAGTTTTTATTTTCTTTGTATCTTTTTTTCCTATACTTTCCTTTCACAGTTTGTAGTCTTTAAAACTACCCCTACATAGTCAACTCGATTAACCTAGTTAACCTAGTTCTATGTTCTTTCATAACTTTCTATAAACCTTATCATCTTTCATAAATCATCACAAATCCAACACATTTTTCATTTTATAAAATGGATGAGCAGAACTAAAGATATAGGCAAAACAAGGAACCTATCTATTATACTTGATTGATTTAGTGATTTTTATGACCTCTATACACTATATTGGGTTGACCTGGTTGAACCTATATAGTCTACAGGCCTTGTCTTCTATGTTAGGTTTACCAGGTTGACCCTGTTCTATTTTTTTCTATCTTTACTTTCCAATTTAAATTTTTGCCTTCCCTGTATGTCTAACTTAATTCTCTATCTGTCTAACTAAGTTATTTATCTCTATCTATTATTCTTATTATTTAGAATTCTTTTCCTTTTATCCTTCATCATTATATCCCCCATTAGAAACTTCTTGGATAGCCTAAATCCATTTAGACCTCTATGGGGTTGTATTTTCTTCTTACGCTTTCTTATCTCTTCTTCCTCTTTCTAGCTATTGGGGCATCTTGTGATGCCCATCCACACATTACTCTATCCTTTGGGGCATCTTGTAATTCCCACCCACATATCTTTATAGACATTAGGGCATCTTTCAATGCCCATTCCTACATCCACTTACATTTTAGGGCATCTTTTAATGCTCACTTTTATTCTCCATTACATGTTACCAAACTAATTCAACTCCAAGAAACCTACTGAGACACATAAGCTTGTGTCTCACATGTTCATCACTGATATAACCATTAATGTAGGATACATTTACTTATTTGCATGTTTTCTATCTATATCTATCTAACAATTTGTGTAGGTTACTTAAGCATGGGTCTCTCCCTCTACAATAGTTTCCTTCCTTTCACAAACTTTTAGTCCTCCATTTTGGTCTTTTGGTTTCTTATTGTACCATAGTCTTCCTTATTTTTCTTACCTTTTCTCTTGTTTTTCACACCCCTTGAGTCTTTATTTTGTGAGTTGATTTGTAATACCGTAGATAGGACCTAACATCCCTCATAAAAACCACCATATTTTAATTATTTATTTCTCTTTTTACTGCTTGCCAATGTTGTTTTAACATCCTTTGGGTTTTTATTTATGAGATGCTTTGTACAAAGGCTCCCTCACTTTTTCTTTTCTCTTTCTTATTGTCACACTCATGGGTCTCTCTTTTATGATTTTATTTGTAAGACCATGGATAGGACCCAACCCTCCTCATAGAATTACCATTCTTTTCATGTTCTTGATCCTTGTTCTTAAACTTTAGATTTTGCATCTTTTGTTAGATGTAATTTGCAAACAAGATATGTTATCATGTTTCTATTGACTTCCTTATTTCTTATGATAAGGAATCACACTTTTTTTTTTATTGTATTCCTTTTTGACCTTTGACACATTTTTTTACAATTATAAGTAATTCAAATTGTTCCATGTGTCATTCCTCTTGATTTCCCCTTTATTTCATATCCTCATTGGATAAAACAAGGTCAAAGTCAAGATAAAACTTTTATTTCACTTTGATTTATGATACTCTTAGACCCCATGGTATTTGAAGTTGTCTCTCTTAGCATCCTTGTCCCAAGTTTTCAAATGAAATTCATCTTTACAACCCATGTTTGGTTTTCTAAATCCATATGGAGGAGGAATAGAAAAATCCATCAAGAAATTTAAAAGCTAAATCATTTAAAAATAAAAGTAAATGATATATAAAAAGGCAACATACAAATCTTAAAATTCAAATTCACACCAAAAGACATGATTACAAGCACATCTACTATATCTAATCAAATCTCAAACTCCATAGTCAGCTTTAAATAGAGCTGAAGTCCTTTGGGGTGTCATAGGCCAATAGATTGGAATAGGGTAATTCAAAAAAATTATGGTGCTACCTACTTTATCATGCAAGTACCCAATATTCATAGTAGACTAATGGCTCTATAAGGGGTCCTAAAGAATGGGGAACACATCATGGGGAGGTAGGTCTATTTTAATTTTCATGAATATAGCCTTCATAAGATGATCTATAGACTCCATTTGTTGACTTAATACTTGTGTCACTAAGATAAGTTCTTTATAGTCCTTAAGGTTGAAAGTCCTCTTGTTTTGACAAACCTAATTTGAGTGTCTTGACTTTTATAAAGAGTTCTCTACACTTATAATTTTCCTTCATTCTCCCCTCCACCCATTTCACTTTCCCCCCTTGATAGACAAATTATGATTCCAAACATATTTTCCCTCTTCTTCTAATTCCTTCTTCTTCACCTCTTAAAAACATGCTAGCACTACTTTATTTTAGTTTTATCTATCCTTAGAGCAAAATAACATGTTTGAGAAACTTTGGATCATTTTATTTACATCACTTTACATTTAATAAACTTAATTTACATTCCTTTTACCATTTATCATGATTTTTCTATCTTGTTATTACAAACACCTAAGTTTGTACCCTTTTTCCATTATTGAGTGAGTTGTGGTTTGTTATTGCTCATTCAACAATGTTGTTTTCCCTTTTATGCATCTTTTTTTTCCATTGATGATTGAGATGTGGATTTTTACTACTCACTCATCAATGTTGTTTTACCTTTTTTGTCTTTTTAGTTAGTCTTTTTACCATTTCTTTTTCTTTTTCCATCATGTTTGACATGTATCATTGGTTTGACTTGGTGATTTTACCTTTCTTACTTTAGGATAGCTTGTTTGAGTTTGTTGGTCTTTAGTAGCCTTGGATTTTTGGTTACCTGATTTACTCTTATTTGTTTGACTTGGTCATTTGGTCTAACATAGCACTTGTCACCCTAGCTTTCCAAATTTCCCAAGTATATCCCATCCTCATACCACTAGCTATCTTAGATGTTATTATGTTTGTTTAATTTTACTCTTTGATTTTGCATTCTTGGGTTTATCAAAATCAATATTTGCACTCTACATAATAAAAACTAACAACAGTAGAAAACTATCCCATGATAAAAGATAATTCAAAGTATGCATTGCATTTACTTTTTAGTTATCTACATTTTAGATTAGTTTCCCTTTTAGTCATTTACTTTTACTTATTTTATGCTTTTAGAACACTGCAAATATTTTTTAGCATCATTTTTATGTGTGTCCTTCTGTTCTTTCTTGAATCACCATCTCCTATTACACCTTAGTGACACATGATGAGCTTCAAGTGGGGTATATATATACACAATATTTTCACAATTTTATTGATTATTGATGTTTTACTTCTTTTAGGAACCCATCGAGACTCAATATTTATATGTTCATGCCCTAAGGGGTGCACCAAGAAAGGGATGGGTAGACCTTTGGTGCTTCATAGGATTATTGTCTCTCTTTGCCACATTATTACCAATCCAAATAGTTCCTAAAACCTTTCCCTAAGTTGTTTCTCCTCCCTTAAATAGTCTTCTAGTCTTTTTCCTCTTTCTATCCTTAATTTTCTTTCTTGGCACCCTTTTGACCTATTCATCATACTCAGTTGACCTAGTATAGTTTTTGGACACTTTCTCTCTTTTGATTTATTAGCCTCTTGGCCAACCTAGCACAGACCTAGTGAGTTAGCCCAAAAATGTGTTAGGTCAATCAAGTTGACCTAGCACAATTGACATTATTGAATGATTTTAGGTTAAGTTCCACTTATAAATACAAGATCATTTTAGTCATTATTATAATATTCAATCAAGAGTTATTATTCACTCATGCTTCTTCACAATCTACTCGTCCACCATTCTACTTAAAGAGACTTAGCTTAAATTTATTATTTTGGAGAATATAGTCTTGTAGATAAGTATTGGACTCTTTGGCCTAAAAAATTTATCCTTACAAACCACAACAACCTCTTATAAATCCCCTTTAAACAAAGGAGAGATTGAGTCTTGATGGGTTCACATTTAGGTAAGTCTATTATAACTTTGTTCTCCTTTCATTTAGTAGATAGAAATAGCATAAGTGTTGGCACAAATAATATTACTCTTCATATTCCATGTATTAGGGTGTTACTCATACTTAATTTATTTGAAGTTATCTATACATGTTTTGATTGCTTTGATTTACTAACCCCCATTTTGTGCCACAAGATTTAGTGTGCACTAGACTAGATTTACTTTTCTTGTTATTAAAATAGATAAATATTAAATCATAGGACTCTTTTAGGGCTATTATATGATTGTGTTAGACTATAGGCTTTATAACCCTCTCTTGCATGGTTTGTTGTGATAAGTGATCTCCTAATCAAGTCTAGGAGATCTTCACATTATTCATGCTCCCACTTAATAATTATATGCCCTACAATCATAAGTGTAGGTGTGTTTTATCCCATATGATCTAGGATTGATATATAGACATGATGCATTTTTAAATGCATATAGAGAGCATATGTAAAGAGGCATGAAGGTCAGTTTCAAGGCCTAATGTATTTTACAGGTCAAGGTCTAAGAAATTAAAGAGAGGGAGAATGACCTAATGGGGTATTAAGATCAGTTTTCAAGGCAAGTGTGAGTAGGGGAGCATTGACAAATTTGATTCAAGTTATTTTAAGCATGTTCATGAAGTTCTAGGTCAAAGTTTGAAGGATAAGGCATTAAAATGTGTTTTAAGGTCTCTCAAGTGCAAAAAATTAATATTTCTCTACCCAAGAAGGTTTTTATTATGCTCATTAGATCATCAAACCTTTACATGGGAACTTAATATATTCATGGTATCTGGGGAAGGGTCCTAGCTCAAAATTCAAGGCATTTTTTTTGGATTGAAGGGATATGCTTTATGAACTATTATTAAGAATAGAAATAGGTTTTAACCCTCTTAGAACCATAATAAGGAGCCAATGTTGAATATGTTGATAAAATATACTAGAAAATCTATTTGAGGTTGTAGTCAACTTGCCTAGGCACCTCCAAGTGTGATTGAATTGTTAGGTGTGTGAGTAAACCCTAAAAGAAAGTACATATTTCTTGAATATTTTTTGTAGATATCAGAGTTGACCAAGTAAAAATATTAAAATAGATGTATGATGAATTTTAAGACTCATGTTTCATGCTCCTGAAGGTTTATAGATAGGTTATAAACCTCAAGTTTATAAACTAGTCATCCAAGTTAACCAGTCACTAACAGGTCTAATGGTGAAAACAATGAAAACCCCAAGAAAAAATGAGAAGTTGATTAGGAATTTTTTATCATGAAATAGGGATAAAAAAAGTGCATGGATATTTTTTTTATTAATTTTAATACATGTTAATGTTTTTTAGAAGTTTTAAAATGTAGAGGCTAAAGTGAGAAAGTTGCTCACAAGTTGACCTATTAGGTTCAGATGAGATAATGAGATATAGGGTTATGAGATTGATCTACAAGACCAACATTACCATTTGATCATATTATATTTATATCTAAAAATTGTATAATTATCTCATAGGATCATCTAAATTTAGTGTAACTCATTCAAGATGTATATATAGGTATTGGAGGTCTGAGTCACCATCACTGATCTTTGAGGATAATTGGCATTCCTGAGTGAACAAGTTGAAGGAGTGTTTTTGACTCATTTTTCCAATGTAATGAATTATAATATAGTTAATAATTTTATTTTATTTTTGGATGTATTTTCATCTGATTTATTTTCATGGTTGTGTACCTAAACATTTTTTTATCTTCAGTTGTGCAAGATAGACCTTTCTGTGTGTGTGAAGGCATAATGTAAACAATACTAATGACATGATTCAATTGGTGATTGAAGATAAAAATGTGTCATAGACATAATATTATATTATTAGGGCTATTTTTAGTGTCATATTAAGTTTTCCTTATATGTATTAATTTTTAAAATTTTCCAAGGAGTTTAAAGGGTAACATGTACTAATGAAGGCCTAATTGAATTGGGACTCTTTAAGGCCTAAATAAGGACTTGTTCTATTTTATATATGTCCAACCTAATGTAATAATTGATTATTTTTTGTGTCATTTCTTAAATCCTATTTTTTTGTAAAATATAAGTGTGAAATTGTATATGACCAACGAAGAGGTGTATGAGTAAGATCCTAATATAATAACAAGGCCTAATAGGCCTAATTGACTAGTTAGAGAAGTGGTGAGTAAAAGTGAAGAATATAAAACGTTGAAGACATGAACAAGGTCTTGTAGACCATCATAAGGGTGTAGATAAAATATCATTAATATCTAAAATGGGTATTATAGATGAATATCAAGGTGATATGACCTAATCTATCTTGGAGATACCTAATTTAGTGAAGAAGGATAGAAGATAGTTTGAGAGGTATAGAAGAGAGAGATGAGATTAATAAGGTGATCATCATCTATTGTATGATAAATAAGGTATACTTAAGGTGATAAAATAAATAATGTGGCTAAGTTGGTGCTGAGTCATCTAGAGGGTTAGAGCCTCCTTACAAGTTGTTGCTTGTTAAAGACTAGTTGGGTTGGTGCTTAGCTAGTTGGGGTTGGTGCTCCATGTGGAGTTGGTGCTTAAAAAAACTATGATATTTTGGATTATAGGATTTCATTCCATTTGCAAGGATCAATGGGTTTTCTTCCCCTTGAGGGTTTCTCACTCATATGTGTGTGTATGTGTTATGTTCATTTGAATGACTCTTTATGCATTGTTATATCTTTGTATTATCTTGATGGTTCAAGGAATGTTAAAGTACATGTGAAATAATTTTTTAAGAGACTGATTCACCCTTATCTTAGTCATTTTATTTCCAATAGAGGAATATTATTCTACCTTTAAAGAATAAATATTTCAACCTTGTCATGATCCTACTCCAACATGTGAAACAGATGATCATCATGTTGTTCTTCAAGAGAAAAGTAAGCTTAGCATTGAGTTTGATTTAGTTGATAAATAATAGGTTTATTTTTGGGAAGATTTGGAATGATTTTTATCTATCCTAGATAGTGGACATATAGCCCATGAGGAGAATACTAAGAATGTTATCATGTCCAATGAACATGATCAATAAATGAATAAGAAAGTCCTTGAATAAAATATCATGGTTAAATACTTTTTTGAACCTCATGGACAAGTAAAATGAGGTTTAAAAGGCATGTGGAAAGCATACTTAGACATGTTTAATGACTTTTAGGAGTTTGGCAAGCTATCATCATAAACATAAGCTCAAGTAGATGATAGGGTGATCTATGATGAGTATGGTGTTCTTCAAAATGAGAAAGAGAATAATATGCCAATTGTAAAATAAGGAAGTGATATAGATGAATTCCTTGATGATATAGAAAATATTCTCCTTCAAAATGATAGCTCTCCAAATAAAGTTTTTCAAGAGATCAGGAAGGATCATCTTATTGATGAAAGAGGAGTGGTATTATTTAAGATATACAACCTTGATTGGGATGAGTTCGACTTTATACTTGACACACATAGT
This sequence comes from Torreya grandis, assembly GCA_037957365.1. NCBI lineage: Eukaryota > Viridiplantae > Streptophyta > Pinopsida > Cupressales > Taxaceae > Torreya > Torreya grandis. The sequence continues at coordinate 645,882 of JARHVA010005921.1, forward strand.
TAACTCATGGACTTGGTAATGAATATAAAAGGTTTAATTGTTAATCATAGAGATATTGAGAGCATTCCAATCATGTTGGCAAGCAAGAAGCATGACTCATCAAATGCTATAGTTAAATATAAGCTTTTTCTATAACATGTTTCATCTCATGAGGCAACTGGTCTAAGAAGTTTTCCATTTGACCCTATATAATGAATATATGCAAGTTAATTGTACATAGTAGTCTTTGATTTATCTTCCCTAAGTGATTTAGCACAAGTGTGTATTGTCTAGTTTCTCTGCTTTATGTGTTGTTCTTGTTTAGTGTGTGTTTGGGGTTAAGTCAATTGTCTTATCTTGTTCAAGGTCAATTCAAGTCTAAGTTTGAGTGAAAGTGTCTCTATTTCCCAATGGATGAACTAGGAACCAGTATAGTATGCTTAGTAAGCAAGCATCCCCAAGAGACCACCAAAGATGTTAGCTAAATTTTAGATACCATAGGATATGATCACAAAATTCTTCCCTTTTTAGTGCTTATTAACATAGTTTAAGGTAATTTTGATCATTTTAAGGTAATATACATTGTGACCATATGTTTTTCTAAGTCACCTCATATTGTGTTTCAAGATGGTTTAAGAGGTGTTAGTGGTTTAGGGTGTCTTCTCAAGGTGTATGTTTTGTGTCATGGGCCTATAATATCCCCTCTAGTATGTACATATACCTAAATAAGTATCATTTTGTACTATGAATCAACAAGTCACTTTTAACCTCTTCTACAAGTCATTAACATGTGTAAAATGGTCAAAAAGCCACTTTAAGATCCTAAAAAGGTGAAAATAACTTAGATAAGTATTATGAAATTATTTATGAAGAGTTATCTAATGTCAAATTTTACAATGGATCATGACAAGTCAGTTTTGAAAGTTGAAAAGCAATTAGAAGCAAGTTTCAATGCTTAAAGAAGGTTTTATATCCACTTGTATGGACCAAAAAGAGATATTTTTAGGTGAAAATGATTCAAGGGTGTCATTTCATATTATTTAGGCCAAATCCATGATTTTATTTCAATAATGGGTCTTAAAAGTGTAAAATATGCTTCTTTTCCTCCATCACTCTCTTCACAAGCTCATAAAGGTAGTTTACAAATGTTTAATATGGACATAAGAGAGAGAGAGAGAGAGAGAGAGAGAGAGAGAGAGAGAGTTGGGTCCTAAATTTTTTGAAAAAGGATGGGGTCCTAGTGAGACTCAAATTCATGGAATTGGTTATCATATTAATGCCCCCATATTTATGAAGAATAATTAAGACCCAAGGGTGGTCTAAAACTACCTATAAACCCTATAGGTTCCATTTCCAGCACTTTCAGACTAAGAGTAAGAGAATTAAAGAGATGGATGGTTCAAATAGGTAATAAAAATCTTCAAAACCCTTATCAAAATGTTATCCAATATTCACTTTGCATATGTGGCCTTTTTCAGTAGTAAAATTTTCATTTATGTTGAATTTTAGGTAGTTTTTGGAGTTTTCATGATGTTTTCATATGTGTATGATTTGAAATAATGGATCTAAATTTTATTTAAACCTTATAATAATATATTATCCCCTAAAAATCCTTGATAGTGAGGTATTTCACTAAAAAGAGTCACAAATGCATATAAAGGGTTGTACACTCACATGAAGGAAAGAGAGTTAAAGCAACAAAGAGTAGACCTGTAGGTCTCTTGTTCATATGAAATTCAATTACTCCTTGCTTTAAATTATGTTTAAAAGGTATATATGAAGGTTAAAAATAACCTAGATTAATCTCCCAATTATCTCCAAGGACCATCAAGATGACTAATGGAAATAAAGGGGGTTATCGCATAGTTACAAGCCTAGATAGTCATACATAGGCTTGATCACTAAATCATGTATTTGATGGGGAAAATAGAGGAAAATAGTGATGTGAAAGTGGATCTAAGAGGACTGAAATATAATATTAGACCTCAATATATATTCTATTAAATTTTGATTTTCTCATTACTAACTTAATAAGGTAAACTTACTATAATTCTAGGCCACAAACTGTGTATAGGTCTACCAACATAGGGGATCAAAATAAGTGCCAGACATTGCATTGTAAGTGTGGTTGGAAAGTCAAAATGTCTTGGGTCAAGTTATAGGATAGATATAGATGTATCCTCAAAGTCAATATGAATAATATATACAAGTTGGAAAGGCCTAACATGACCAAAAGGTAGACCTATCAGTATATAGACCTAAAGGTCCATTTTAACTTGAAATAAGATGAGTTTTGCTTAAATAAATGAGGTTTAAATGACTTGGCACATGTCGAAATTGAGTTCAAATATTTTTAAGATTATGTGTAAATAATACAACCAAATGCCATTTTGTATAGATAAATGGAGTATTGAAAGAGTTGTAGAGAGTTATGAGAACATGAATAGGATTTATAAGGACTTTATTAACTACTCAAATGATAAAGGAAACATGTTTAAAGAGTTTAGTCTTAGGGTTGTAATCTAGTCTAAGTTGATAACCTACAGGTTTTGTGAAGAGAAAGTGAGTAAGATAGTATGTTCTAAATAAAAATGAGTTATAGTAGGAATGATTATCTATGACTATATGGTCACCTATGGCTATCATTATATTTTATGTATTTTTTAATCCCAAACCATGATTATGTGTACAACTCTATAAATCAGTCTCCTTTGCCTTGAAACCTAGGTGTGCTTGTGATGGATGAAAACCTATAAAATTTAAGAAAGTGTAATAGGCTAAGTTGATACCAACCACCCCCATTTGATGATTGACCAATGCCTTCATATTTAATACTCCAAGGAGATAAATCAATCCACATGTAGTTATCCTAATTAGTGTGATTGTGAAATTATTTAATTTTGCTATATGTATATGAATAATTATTTGACTTTGATATTCAAAAATGTTTGTTTTGACTTGTATTTAGTGTAGTTAAAACTTGTTTTGTGACTAATCATAATGATAAGTTTTTAGTTTGGGAAGAATATGGAATATTTTATCAATGTGTAATAGTGTATATATGTGTCCTAGATAAGTGTCAAGTCCCTTTTGAATGAGACCTTGATTTTTTCATATATGAGTCTTATTGGTTAGCAATTCATGGCATCAACATGTTATGAAAATAGGCCAACCCTAAGGTGATATTTGATTTTGAAAAATAGTCATTGTTTGGAATTGATTGATATTAACCAAGTCATATTTGTATCAACTTGTTATACTAACAAAATCTAAGGGAACTAACATCTATACACAGGGATTGACTGATATTTTAGATATATCTTTGTAAAATATTTATCATGTTTAAAATATATATTAAGGTTCTTATAGGTGTATAAAAACATAACCAAAGGTTTTACAATAAGATAACATAAAAGTGTGAGAGAATGGTGGATTAGGATCTTATTTATGCACTCAAATCATGCATGGTAAATGTGTGTCAAGATTTTCATTATCAAGTATAGAAGACCATATTTAAATATCTACATGAAAAAAATCATTTAAAAGATCAAAAACATTATGTGATCCCATGACTATGAGACAATGAAATATTTCTACATATATCACCTTGAGTAGACATGATAAAGGTTAAATATAATGAAGACTTGGATGTCATCAAGGACATCCTACACAAATATTTCCCCACATGGTCATGTCTAATGTAAGGATGAAAATGATTCATATTTGAGCATGTATAAAGAAAAATTCAATATGAAATGTATCCATATAGTCCATGGGATTAATGTGAACATCAAAATGAACTATGTAACTTTGTGGCCCCAAGACTGCATGATGGAGACACATGGATGGTCCATATTTTTAGATATTATAAAGGCCATAGACTAATATATATATACAATGATGAAAAAATAATGTCTTTTAATGTCACCTACTATTAATTCACAATGAACAAAAGATTGAGGAATGAATCAGATGTGATGTATGGTGGATTTTTGAATTTGAATAAATAATAAAGTGGTGATATAGATGTTGACGTAGGAAAGTGCACCCAGTGGCGGGAAAACAAGTTCCTGCCCTCTCCTCACAACATGGAAACTCCTCTCTCACCCGTGGGACAACAAAGCTGGAGAGGAGAGTCTCTAGATAAGGGCTAGCTCCCTTTGATGTATCATGTTTGTTTTAGCAAGTGCAAATACATACATGTATATATATATAGCTATATAAACTGGGGGGGGATGAAAAAGGAAGAAAGATACAGGAAAACAAACTACTCTAAGGAGGTGATACACCAAAATAAGATGACCTTCTCACACCCACTCTCAGAATTAGATAAAGAAAACAAACATACACTCAGACTTGGCAGAAAGACCACACTGCAGGAAAATGGTAGGGAGGTTCTTTTGAAAACACAAGAATAGGGACTCACTAAGATGCTGTGAAATACATACTATAAATGACTTCCTCTATTCTATACCTCCAAATGGAACTCTTCTCTTGTCAGTTGCAAATAATGGCACCTTGTAGATAACTAGTGTGTTGGTGTTGAACCTATGAGAGCATCAAAAGATAATGACTGGGCACAACTCAAACACTCAGGACATACACAAAATATCCATCTAAGAAGAGGTAAAAAATTGTCTTTATAGATTTAGGTAGAAATTTTAGTAGGGCTACACCTTGTAAAATTGTGAAAAAGATGATTAAAAAAATGACAAGTATCAAATATATATGAGAAAATGAGGAATCCCATGTGGCATTCCTTCAATAAGTGGCCATCCCATCCCTTTAACAAGTTGCTCAAAACATTAATGAGCCATGTGCTTTGTCTGCTCAAAGTCCACATTTTTAATGTAAAAACATGGTTTGTCTACCCATTAAATGTAAAATAAGAAACCAGTTACATTACTTAGCTATTGTGTCTTCTCATGATCAATTCAAAGGAACTATTTCACTTGTTGGAGTCACTTCTCAAATTGGCACCACTTGGACTTAACTGCTTGCTCATTCCATGTATGTCTTCTTGTCTTTTATCAAATTTGTCTCTACCTGGCTTGTTTGGCCCCTCAGGGGTGAACTTTTAGCAGGTTGCTACATTTTGGGCTCCTTGGCAATACTTTCTCAGTTGGAAACAAAGGCCATTCTATTTTGCTAAATTTGACGCTCATTTAGTCATCAAGCTTTGAAAACCAATGAATATTCCATCCTCTTGAAATTGATGGCTTCTCAGGTGTCATCAATTGAGAACCAATGGCTAAACCATTTTGCTAAACTTGACATCCACCAGGATGTCATTGGGTCCAGCTAAAATGTCATCGGGTCAATTGCCACATCAGTCAGGTCCACGTGGCATCCTCTCGGGCACTTCTCTATCTTGAAAATTTCTTGACACCTGTCCCTTTGAAAATTCCTTGGACTTGGCTGAAAGTCCCCTGTAAGGGCACCTACCCTTTAGGGTCCTTCGGTGGGTCCCTTTGTGTTTGTATTGCCCTCTCGGGCTTCTATGGGCAAATTGTCCGTAGATAATTTCCCCAGGTAAAACCTCAGGTCACTTTGCTATGTATTTCTATGGACAAAATGTCTATGGAAATTCTATTTGATGATTTTGTTGACTATTTGACTGCACCTAAAACCTTTGAAAAGTCTTTAGTGTCTGCCCACCCTCCAAAAGGGCACTTTGACTATTTGAACTTCCCTTTAGCCAAGGGCAGACCCTGAAACCGAACCCATTGAACCAAAATTTGGTTTAATGGTTCAAGGTTCAAAGGAGCACATCGATGAACCAAGGCCAAGCCTGATGAACTCTTTCCATTGAACTGAACATTGAACTTAAACCATTAAACCAAGTACGTTGAACCAAGTCTGTTGAACCAAAAAATTTGGTTCAATGGTTCAACAGTATGAAGGTTCAACACATATTGTATTGAGATGTTTGAACTGAGCAATGAACTCCTTGAACTTGAACCAAGCCCATTGAACCAAAAAATTTGGTTCAACGGTTTGGTTTAACCATTATTGAACTAAGATACTATACTCGAGATGAACCTTTAAACCAAGAAACTAAACCATTTGAACCAGGCCATGAACCAAAAAATGTTAAACTTGAACAATCCTAAAATAAAATTGGCATGAATAGCAAGGGAGGAAGGGGACCAAAATTTTACTTGTGGGAAAAATTTGGTCAACAAATTGGCGAATCCCAAGGGAATCATGCCTGCTATGCTTAGAGACTAGTTGCCTTGCAATCCATTGGGCATGGAGTTAGATGATAACTTTGAAAACCAGCAAGAGCTCTGATAAAACTTAGAACTAGCCATGCAAATTTACCTCTAAGGAAATGAAAGCACACACAAGACTAAGAAAACTATTACTTGTGCAACAACACTTAGGGAAAATGAGAAAGAAAATAAGGGAAAATATGTACAGCTAAAAAGAGACTCAGTGGCAATGCTTCAGATGTATCCCATTAACTGTGATATGCAATTCTTCACCATCTAACTTAGAGAGTTAGAATGCGTTATGCTACTTGCATTGAGTAATTATGTAAGGACCACTCAATAAGGCATTAAATTTTGCATGTTTTCTAGGCTTGGCTCGATCTTCGTCCCACTTTAAGACAATGTCTCCTTCAACAAAATCTTTTGGTGAAGATTTCTTGTCGAAGTGGCTTTTTACATGTTGTTGGTGACTGGTCATAGAAGCCATAGCCTAATTCCTTACCTCTTAGAGCTCCATTAGTTCACACAACTTGACCTCCATGTTACTTCCTTCTTCTAATTGCAGTGGATGAGCAAGGTCTAGTGCTAGCAATTTGAGTGAGATAGGAAGCCTAGCTTCCCTTCCATACATGAGCGTATATGGAGAATTTATGATTGCTCTCTTTGGAGTAATTTAATCGGCCCATAGAGCTATCTTTAGCTTGGCATACCAAGTTCTCTAATTGTCCTCCATGGTCCTCTTTATAATTTTGATCAAATTTTTGTTGGTGGACTCAGCCAGCCCATTCCCTTGCAGATAATAATTTGATGAAGTGCTAAGATATATGCCATACTTCAACACATATTCACTAGTTTTGGTTCCCAAAAAAGCTAAAGTGTTATCTGAGATTATGGTGGCTGGGACCCTAAATCTTGTGACCAAGTCCTCATAGAACTCTAGGACTATGCTTTCATTTACTTCTTTCAGAGCAATAGTTTCCACCCACCTTGTGAAATAGTTCATGGTAGTCAGAACCCACTTGTGTCTAGCACTAGAAGGAGGATTGATCATTCCTATGAAGTCCAGGCCCCACTGCATGAATGGTTGTTCCACCTGAATAGGCTGTAGAGGCATGGTAGCCAATCATTGTTTTCTATCAAAAAGTGCACATTTTTGGCACTTTCTTACCCAGGCATGGGTATCATTAAAAAGAGTAGGCCAAAAATAGCCAGCTCTCATTATCCTTACTACAATAGCTCTAAGAGCGAAATGACCACTTGCTAGCCCATCATGAAACTCAGCCAGTACCTTACCAGCTTGATTGGGGTCAATGCATCTTAGAAGAACCCCAGAGAGATCCTTCCTAAATAATACTTCATCAACCAAAACATAAGGAAGGGACTAGAGTTTAAAATACCTTCTTCTAGTCTTATCAAGATCCTGTGGACACTCACCCATGAGAAGGAAATGCCTCATGTCCAACATCCAATCCTTTATGATAGTTGGTTCTTCTACAGTGGCTACATCATGGATCAACAAGTTGTCTTTTCTTTTTTGTTTGAAATCTGCAGTAAGCTATTTGCACAGGCCTATGCCCCTCACCAGCTTGGTGATTTTGATGTCTATGTCATACTCCATCACTTTGGTAATCCAGCCCACCCTTTTCTCGCTTAAATCTCAATTGGTCAAGAAATCCTTGATGCCAGGATGTGGGACCATAAGATGAATCCTACTGTTAAAAAACATATACCTAAATTTATTTAGGCTCTACACTACTACCAAGACTTGCTTTTCTACATACATGTACCTAAATTTGAAGTCCTCTAACCCTTGGCTAAAGAAGGTGAGTGGTTACTTGAGGTTATCGCCATTTTCTTGGGTAAGCATGGTAGATATCACTTCTTCATAGTTAAATGTATAGAGGTTGAAGTCTTTACTAAAATCAGGGCTGATCAGAGTGGGCACCTGGGCTAAAGCCTGCTTGATGGCTTTAAAGCTATCTTTTCTTTGCATTGTCCACTTGAATTCTTCACCTTTCCTCAGCATAGAGGTCAGGGGCTTAACTATCTCAAAAAAATTCAAAATGAATCTCTGAATGAAATTTATCCTACCAAAGAAACTTTGCAGGCCTTTCTTATGCTTTGGTAAGGACATCTCCAAAATGGAGCGAACTCTCTCGAGGTCAATGGACAAGCCCTCCTTAGACATGATGTGGCAAAGAAGTTTCCCCTCATGAACAACAAACACGTATTTCTTTGGATTAAGAGAGATGCCAAATTCCCTGCACCTCTCAAAAATATGCCTGAGGTATTCTATGTGCTGGCTCACTTCCTTGGAGAATACCATTAAATCATCGAGGTATACCAACACATTGTTATTTATTAAGCCACCAAAAGCCATGTCCATGGCTTGCTGAAAGGTAGCACCAACATTGGATAGCCTAAATGGCATCTTCTTATAGGCAAACATTCCCCATTTAGTGGTGAAGGCTCTTTTGTACTGGTCACAGCCTTGCACCAGAATCTGATTATACCCTGAATAACCATCCAGGAGGGAGAAACGCTCGCTACTAATTACTTTTTGAAGGATTCACTCCATGCTCAAGAGGGGATAATGATCTTTTAAAGAGACTTTATTAAGGTCTCTAAAATTGACACATAGCCTGATCTCCCCATTTTTCTTTCTAATAGGAACAAGGTTGGCCAGCCATGAGGAATGTTTGATTGGAAATATAATTCCAAACTCAATTAATTTGGCCAATTCCCTCTGCATGAGGGGCTCAATTGTAGGATTAACAAGCCTTTGCTTTTGTGTGACTGGCTTGGTGCCTTCTTCTAATTCAATGGTGTGTTGGGCAAGCCTTGGGTCGAAGCCCTTCAAGTCAATGTAATCCCACGCAAACACATCAGCAAATTCTTGACACAGCAGAATGAAAGCTCGCCTTTCTTGAAACGTGCAGACCTTACCAAGCACAAGCAACTTGTCCTTGAAAATTTTGACCCTTTCATAATTCTCCTCTTTGGTAGTGATGCATTCCTTGTCATTTCTTAGTTGGTCATCTCCGTTGAAAATGCTTTCAAACGTGACTAGACCTTTAGGGAGTTTATTGTTCTTCAACTGAACAATCTAATTTCCATATTGCTACTGCAATTTTTCTTGGTTGTGTATTGTGAACTCAGCGTCTTCCTGAAGGAATAAAGCTATCTACTGGTCACTTTCAAAAACTTGCCAATTTGCAATGTTGTCTAGGATAGAGGGTTGAACTATGACTTTCAAATGGCGTAAACCACAATCTTGACTTATTTCCCTTGAAACATCAAACTGAGCACCAATTGCTGCCAGCCTGTCTACATATTTGTTCTACTCCCTGAGAATCAAGGCAATGTTGAAGGTAAGGAAATCTTCCATTAAGTCCCAGACCCTATGCTTGTAAGACTTCAATAAGGAGTTCTTTTTTAGATTCTAGCCTTTTACCTAATTTACAATCAGCTCGCTGTCTCCCAAGACCTACAACTCCTTAATCCCTCTTTTTCTTGCCCATTCAAGCCCATGGATCAAAGACTCATATTCTACAACATTACTTGTGCAATAGAATTGGAAATGGAAAGCTGAAAAGTACATTTCTTTTGAAGGGGAAACTAACATCACCCCACCACCAGTGCCTAGCTTACTTCTAAAACCGTCAAAATACAGTTGCCATAGACCAAGATCATCCTAGCTGGCCTTCATTAAATTGGGCATGAAGGTGCTTTCCTCATGCAAGCAATAGAATCTAAGGTCTACCTCCTCAATAAAATTATAAAGATCATGCTCAAAGTTATCATTTCCCCACTCATCCAAGAGTAAGTCTACGACTCCTTCAAGAGTGGAGGACAGAGATTGGTCTGTCTGGGATTTTTTTGGGTCGATAATAGTGTAACTGACATTCACTGCCTTAGGTGAATATGGCTCTAGATGATCCTTTTAGAGTGGCTCAGATTCAATTTTTACCTTGGTCCCATACTTGGTTTTAAAAACTAGGTATGACCAATTCGTTGCTAGATAGCCACCTATCTTTGACGTGAAGTCCCTGGACAAGCAAATTGTGAAATACGGAGGAACATCCGCTACCACTATATCATGGGGGATTGAGAAGGTTGGGAAAGCATGCAATGTCAAGCTTAAACCCTTCAAAATTCTAACTATTTTTGTAGGCATCCCATCTAGCTGTAGGACTCCTTTGTTCATTTCTTCATACTTCAATCCCATCTTATTAGCAATGCACTTGGGCATCACTGAGGTGCTGGCCCCACTGTCAATTATGTAGTTGTGTACCAATAAATCCCCTATAACCAAAGATACATATAAAGGGGGAATATTTTCTTCTTTTTTTACCTGACTTGAAGTGGAAGGCTGCCCATTTTTCATCACGACATTATCAGCGCTTGCTGGGGCAGCTTGTCGGTCCAGCTCATGCAATTCTTTCTTTAATAAATCCTTTTGTCCTAGAAGAGACAATGAATCCCATAAAGAGATGTTCACATGCAACTTCTTCATTTGGTCCACGATATTGACTTGGGGGCTGCTTCCCTTCACGTTTTCTTTTGGGCTGATCCCAATTAGAGTTGTAGGCTGAGGCGCTGAAGGTACAAGCGGCTATTTGAAAATTGGGGCCTTTTGAAATGAGTGTGATGGAGGAGGTGCTACTACCACCTGAGTGGTAGCTTACACCTCTCCCACTGCTCTTCTCTTAAATCTTGTGTTGGCTGTAACACAATCAGCTTGATTGTCTGTAGCGCCCCCATGATTGATTGCACAAAACTCACCCTCTAGGTGATTCATAAGAGTAGAATCTAGCTGGGCCTAATTACTACTTTTGTTGGGCTGCATTGAAGGCTCAAAGGCCTAAGATTGAGTGGCTATTTGGTTGTATACATTCTAAAAATATTTCATTATCTCATTTGTGTAAATGGCCTATTCTTGACCATATCCCATGGTCGAACAGCTAGGCTGCTCTTATACTAAATTGTTCTAAACATGCACCATGGCCTTAGATGATGAGGAGGGACTGATGTTGTAATTTTGAGATGGCCTAGTTGTAGTGAGCTGCCCCTAACCTTGATTATAATTCTAAAAGGGGGGTCTAGGGGCTTGACCATAATTTTGGTATCCCTGATTTGGTCTATTGCCTTGAGCTTGCTACCTTTTAATGGCAACAAGTTCATTGGACATGTTCTACAATAGACTCTTAACCTCATGAAGCTCATTTGATGGAACAACAACTAGTTTTTCAATGGTAGGTAGGGCAGTAATTATCAGAGCAATAATTTGAATTAGGGGCAGCAATTCTAGGAAAAGCGGCATGTGAGGCCTAGGGGTGATCTTTCCAGCTTGTACCAAGCAATTCTCAGTAGTTATGGCAATGTCATAAGTAGTAGGCAATATATGAACTCCCATAGATTGTATCATTACTAAAATGTTGATATTTAATTCTTTTAAATAGTACAAGAAAGCATAGCTGGGAGTCAGCCTTACTAGGATGGGAATTATATCCCAAGTCTTTTGAAACCGCATATTGAAGTCTTGCATATACTCATGCGGAGCTCTCTTTATGGTCATCAGTTACTCAACAAGTGAGAGGCCATCACTCTTTTCCCCAAAATGATCTATCAATTGAGTGCCCAATTCATTCCAAGAATGCATCAAATTCACAGGCAAGGTCCCGTACCAGTCAAGAGCTTTGCCTTTCAGAGACAATGCTAGCAATCTAATGGCAATATTTTCTTCTATTACATTGTGTATATTTTAGAGGTTAGCAATATTCTTAATATGCTCAATGACTATAATGGGCCCCACTCCATCAAAAGAAGGCACATTTTTTAGAGCTATTCCCAAAATTAGATCATAGCATGGGAGATTCAAGGGGCTCTCACCATGAAAAGCCACAAAAGGCAATGCCATGGCTGGGATTGGCTATAACTGGGGTTGTGCTGCATATGTGTTCCTTACAACAGGTCTGGGAGGGTCATTTTTTGGATAAGGATGAGTTCTCTCAAACCTTAGCCTTTTTATAGAGTTCAAAGGTAACTCAATGAAATCAAAAGGAACCCCTCTAGAAGCAGACCTTGTGGTGACTTTAGGCATAGAAGATTAAGAAACTGGTCTTGAAATTATAGAACTAAAGCTCTTACCAATGGAGTCACTAGATGCTAGAAAACTTTAATTGGTTGTATCAGGACCAGCATAAATCATAAACTTTACTGTGTTGAAACTAGAGTCCCACCAGGCGTGCCAGAACTGTTAACACAGGAAAGTGCACCCAGTGGCAGGAAAATAATTTCATGCCCTCTCCTCACAACATGGAAACTCCTCTCTCACTTGTGGAATAGTGAAGCTGGAGAGGAGAGTCTCTAGATAAGGGCTAGCTCCCTTTGATGTATCATGTTTGTTTCAGCAAGTGCAAATACATATAGGTATATATATATATATATATATATATATATATATATATATATATATATATATATATATATAGCTATATAAACTGGGGGGATGAAAAGGAAAGAAAGATATAGGAAAACAAACTACTCTAAGGAGGTGATACACCAAAATAAGATGACCTTCTCACACCCACTCTTAGAATCAGACAAAGACAACAAACATACACTCAGACTTGGCAGAAAGACCAAGTTGCAGGAAAATGGCAGGGAGGTTCTTATGAAAACACAGGAACAAGGACTCACCAAGATGCTATGAAATACATATTGTAAATGACTTCCTCTATTATATACCTCCAAATGGAACTCTTCTCCTGTCAGTTGCAGACAATGGCACCTTGTAGATAACTGGTGTGTTGGTGTTGAACCTGTGAGAGCATCAAAAGACAATGACTGGTCACAACTCAAACACTCAGGATATACACAAAATATCCATCCAAGAAGAGGTAAAAAACTATCTTTATAGATTCAGGTAGAAATTTTAGTAGGGCTACACCTTGTAAAATTATGAAAAAGATGATTACAAAAATGACAAGTATCAAATATATATGAGAAAACAAAGAAGCCCATGTGGCATTCCTTCAACAAGTGGCCATCATGTCCCTTCAACAAGTTGCTCAAAACATTAATGATTCGTGTGTTTTGTCTACTCAAAGTCTACATTTTTTATGTCAAAATGTAGTTTGTCCACCAATTAAATGTAAAATGAAGAAATTGGTTACATTACTTAGCTATTGTGTCTTCTCATGATCAATTCAAAGGAACTATTTCACCTGCTAGAGTCACTTCTCAAATTGGCACCACTTGGACTTAATTTCTTGCTCATTCTATGTATGTCTTGTCTCTTTTTGGCTTGTTCAGGCCCTTAGGGGTGAACTTTCAGTAGGTTGCTGCATTCTAGGCTCCTTGGCAATACTTTCTCAGTTGGAAACAAAGGCCATTCTATTTTGCTAAATTTGATGCTCATCTGGCCATCAAGCTTTGAAAACCAACAGATATTCCATCCTCCTAAAATTGACAGCTTTTCAGGCATCATCACTTTAGAACCAATGGCTAAACCATTTTTCTAAACTTGACATCCACCAGGACATCATCGGCTCTAGCTAAAATGTCATCGGGTCCATTGCCATGTCAGTCGGGTCCACGTGGCATCCTCTCGAGCACTTCTCTATCTTGAAAATTTCTCGGCACCTATCCCTTTGAAAAGTCCTTGGACTCAGATGGAAGTCCCCTGTAAGGGCACCTACCCTTTGGGGTCCTTCATCAGGTCCCTTTGTGTTTGTATTTCCCTCCCAGGCTTCTGTGGGCAAATTATCTGCAGACAATTTCCCCGAGTAAAACCCTAGGTCGCTTTGCTATGTATTTCTGCGAACAAAATGTCCACAAAAATTCTGTCTGATGATTTTGTTGACTGTTTGACTATGCTCGAAACCTTTGAAAAGTCTTTAGTGTCTGCCTACCCTCCAAAAGGGCACTTTGACTATTTGAACTGCCCTTCGGCCTAGGGCAGACCCTTGAACCGAACCTGTTGAACCAAAATTTGGTTCAACGGTTCAAGGTTCAAAAGAACGCACCGATGAACCAAGGCCAAGCCTGATGAACTCTTTGCATTGAACTGAATGTTGAACTTAAGCCATTGAACCAAGTACGTTGAACCAAGTCTGTTGAACCAAAAAAAATGGTTCAACAGTTCAACGGTATGAAGGTTCAACACATATTATATTGAGATGTTTGAACCGAGCAATGACCTCCTTGAACTTGAACCAAGCCCGTTGAACCAAAAATTTTGGTTCAATAGTTTGGTTCAACCATTATTGAACTAATATACTGAACTTGAGATGAACCTTTGAACCAAGAAACTGAACCATTTAAACCAGGCCATGAACCAAAAAATGTTGAACTTGAACAATCCTAAAATAAAATTGGCATGAACATCAAGGGAGGAAGGGGACCAAAATTTTACCTATGGGCAAAATTTGGTCAACAATAGATATTAATGTAAATTAAATTATAACCCCATTATTATTAATTTTACATATTTAAAATTAAGATAAATTCAAAATGTTTTGATATGACAAGAAACACAAAGAGTTAGAATTTTCAGAAACTGGTCACTAGATTTTTTATAGAATACATAAAAAAATGATAAAGACCTCACATTAGTACAATTAAGTGCACCATATTATTCATGGTATCCATAAGATTCAAAATAAACAATTTTATCTACCCATATGGTTTTACAAAAAGAATCTAATTTGGTATTTTGTGAAATTAATGAGGTTGAGAAGTTTTTTGGCATCTAGGATACCATCCAAATGGATGAGGAGTAAAAGGATGGTTTGATTTCACACAAGAGAGAAAGTCTCCATAAATTTATAGTAAAACCAAAGGTATTTCCATATAAGGATATTTATATTAATATTTTCTCTAAGTGACATGTTAAAGGATGATGTGATATTCCCCCAATCTTCAAAAATATAATGGATTTTATATACAGGATAATATTCAATAGTTATTATAAGTTACCCAATCCAAAATTTACATATAACAACTCCCCTTCCACTAAATTAATGAGATAAAATTATTTAATGGATGTTTTAAATGATTGGCCTATGGATATAGCTAATTGAGTCAATAGAGGTAATTTAAAAATTTATACTACCAAGACCTTTAGAGATGTTGTTAAACATGTTATTGACTAATATGATGTATGGATATTTAAACATTGATCATGTAAATAAATTTTGGGTACCTCTACTCACTATGATTATAAATGAAGATAATAATCATGCTTTAGGCAAAATTATTGCATTCAATCTCCAATGGCAATTTACTAGTGTTAGAGAAGATCATAATTTCTATATGATGTCTTGTTTTGTGGATGTATATTTTGCCACTATGCATTTTAGACATGTGGATTTATTAGTTGTGTCATGACCCTATTTGATTGCATTTATTTCATTTGTTGTTATGGTTTAGTTATGAACTATTTGGACATAATTGTTTAGATTATTATTGTAATATAGTTAAATGTGATCTATTATTGATTGTTGTTTAGAAATTTATTTGATATGCTTTTCAATATAACATTGGATATTTCATGCTTAATTAGTTATTGATTCATTATTCACTTTTGTTATATTATTACATTTAATATTGTCATTGTATTTATTTATCTTATATAGTACAAGTATTTTTATGGTTTGTTATGACTGAAGGTACCATATATGAGTTAGGTTGGATATGACTCCAAGTAGTCAGGTGAGGCCGAGAAAGTGAACAAAAAGAAATAATGAACTTAACATTTACAATACTGAGGTTTGACTATTACTATGTTTTGAGTCATTTTATAAGTTTTAATTAAATGTTGAGTGCTTATCATTTGTAAATTTGAATTCATTATTGAATTGGTCATTAGTTAGTTTTGACTTCCTATTCGACTATTACTTTATTCAGTTGATTTATAATTTTTGACTTTGTTGGCTTTGTTGAAATGAGTTAATATTTTTGAATTTTTTATTTTTTATTACTTGATTGTCTTACTCTTTATATTGTTTACCTTACATATTGCTTATTGGTCTTTGACATTGCATTGGTGTTTGGTGTTATTTGAATTATTGTCAAAATCATGACTTAAATCTGTTGACTTGTGTTGGTCTATGTGTGACATTTACTTATTTTCATAGTCCTATTTTGAAATTTAATGTCATTCATCTTTGATTTTTGAAATTGTAATGTTGGTTATTAGCATAGAGGGATGTTGTTATGTGGGATTCTTGTTGCATTGATTATCTAAATAGACCAAGTCTTATTTTGTTATTACTTTGGCTAGGTCATCAAGGATACGACCGACCATGGGCATGACATTAATTGAAGTGTTGGGTTTTGTTTTTGACTTTGTTATTATGGAATTAGCTCACTATTATGGAATTAGCTCAATATTAGATGCAAGTGGGTTGAGACTCTTCTAATATTTTTAGGGTTCATGCATGTTCATTTGGATTTATCATTTGGAAGCCCTACACTTGTGGAAACTCTATTAGAATTTGGGCATGGAGGCCAAGAGAAATATGAATATAGTTAAATGCATGAGCTTATTTAGGATTTCAAATTATAGTGAGTCATTTTTCTTGTTGATGATGTAGGAGCTTTTGTGGAGTTTTATATTAGTAAAGGTTGGCTTTAAATAGGTTGATTGGTCTTTTTCATTTAGGTGGTGAAAGTAGGAAACTTTATGAAGTTAAGGAATCAATCTTACTCACCAGTCTTTGCATTATTTTTTATAGCACTCAATTAAGTATTGTATTTAAAATTTTGAGTTGTTTATAGTTCGGCCTAGCTTTTATGGATTGGGTTTTTTTTTAAAAATATATGCAATCATTTTTATCATTTTAGAGCTTGCAAGAAAATGGTTCAATGTCTTATTTACATTAATAAAATATTTTAGGGCTTGAGTTTGTTTTTGGGTTATGTTTATTTTGAATTAAAAGGAAATGGAGACCAATATGTCCTTGACCATAGCATACAGATAATAGATTTATGTATGTATGTATGTTATGAAATTTCCTTTTTTGTTTTTATGTAAGTTATTTTATTTAGCTTGTTATGCCATTTTTAGGATACAATTGTACATGATTTAATGGGTTCTTTTTATTTTCAAAATCCTAGTTATGATTTGGAAACCTGAACTATATACTTCTAATTTTATTTGGATTGTTTGATTTTAATATATAAAAATTTGTACATTATTTTTAGGCTACAGCCTTAGAAAATATAATGAATTAACTTAAGTTGTAGGTGGGGTTCGAATACCATCTAATTTTGTCTTAAAATATTATTTTATTATTATTTTTATGTGTTCCATTAGTAGTTGTATGACTAAGCTATTTTATTTGGTTATTATGAGGATTTTTGACGTATGATTAAAGTTTATTTTAGTCACTTGATATCAATTATCTACATGATTTTTTGAATTCAAGTTAGAGATTACTTTGATGATTGGAATACATCACGAGTTTTTAAATCTAGTTTGACTATAAACATTTGTATGAATAATTTTAATCGTTATTATCATTAACAATTAGTGATAATTACATTGGAATACTTTTATCATGGTATTTCATTTAACCCTATTAGTCAAGATTAAGTTAGTAGTTTAAGGATTGATGTTTTTTTCTTTGATTATTTTAGTTTAATTTATTTCTATTGGATGTGTGAATATGTTGCCTTGCTTAAGAATTTAAGTTGAGTTTTGATGTCCTTATTAGACTACTTTAAGTTTGATAATATTTTCATAAAGGTTTTATAATGTTGTTTTTTAGTATATGGTTAGTTTGTTTCTCAAAAGTTATTTGAGTCATTTAAGTTCATTTTACTTAGAAATATTTAAAGATTACTATTTGTATATGGGGTTACTAACAATAATACAATTGAATTTATTTAGGGTGTTTTACCCTAATGATGGATTACGGATTGAGGGTGTAATTCCATAGATTTCACTCTTAATCTTAAATATTAGAATGCTCTAAAACAATCTTAAGTAGTTAGAAGAGCTTAAAAGGTGTTAATGTTGTTAACCATGAATGTAAATAGTGTTGATTGAATATTTTTATCATTTAATTTTTTTAATTCAAGCTCAATTGATAATGTTACCTTACTCACTTCTCTCATCTGACCAAAATCACGTCCAACTGATGGATGGCATGGTCTAGGGCCACTTATGGTTGGGATCATTTGATTGGAGAGGTGGGTGTTTGGGAAGATTATTTATTATACTTATTTTGGTTTAGTTATTTTGACAATTGATTGTAAAATGATTTAATTCATGAATGTACAATTAGCTTCATTATTTATATGGAAATTCATCAATTATGTGATGCAAGGTTAAGGTTATGTTTAATTTGCATATTTAGGTTAGTTTATGCAAGTTAACTTATAATTGTGACTAGAGTTTGATATTTTAAATATCAAATTATTCTTTATATTATCATTTACATGTATGAATTTAAATGTTCTTTGTGGCATTTGATATTCTAAACTTTTATCTACATGACTTAAATTGATTCTTGTAGTTAGTTTATTATTACTCAAAGTATGTATACTCATAATTCAATGTCTAAGTGTTATGCTTAAATCTAGAAGGTGGATACATTTTTTTCATAGTTGTACAAGTTCATTTATTTATCTTATATTATGAATATGTGTTCATAAAACTTTTTAAAGTTCATATAAATATTCAACACTATTAATTTTCATATCTCAATTCATTGGCATTAAGTTAGTTGGATAATTTAAATAGTAATTGGTTACTTTTGAATTATAATTATAAGATTTATTTATGAAATACTATGTGATAATTATGTTTGTTAAAGTGTAAAAGAACTTGGAAAGTGATACTTATGAATAAGAAATCCAATATAGGGGAGGTTAGTATAGTGTTCGTCTAATAAAACAAATTAAAATAACACACTAAACACTTAAAACCTCTAGCCTAGACATTAGGGAGAGCATAGGTAACAAACATACAAATAAAAACACAACTAGAAAGCAAAATAAATTATACTTTTACCTTCTTTGTATTTAAAAATGGATTGTTGAAGTGGCTTGCTCAGTTTGTGCATCAAAAAGTCTTTATCAATAAAACTTCCTTTGTTCCTTCTCTCCTTGGCACTTGGCTTGACTGTTTGGAATATGACTATAGCATGGTAACACTATTTAAGAGGTTTTATTTTCATCCAAATGAACATTATAAATTTACACCAACATAGCTTCCAAGATCAATATTTATGCCCTTATATTTATAAACTCCAAAGTTAACTCTCACCCATGGCAAGTTAAGGTTGAGTTTAAACATGTAATGCATTTCAACTAACCCTAGGTGACTTGAGGCTAACTCTAGTTGAGTTAAAAGTTATGTATTTATGATTTTTAATTAATAGGCATGGCTCTCAAATTATATATTTTGAGATATTTTGGTAGATCTTGACAACTCATAAGGGTAACAATGAAAAGGCTTGATATTTTGAATTTTGAATTTTCTATTTTTAGATATTCATTAATTACAAATGGACACTTTATCTAAGCATTTAATCAAGTTTAATTAGATGATTTATTTTGATTGTCATTTTAGATATTTTAATAATTTGTTTAGGTACCCCACTTAATGGGTCCATAGACCAAACTACCAATTATTAGGTCATAAGGTCATTGAGGATGAATTTGTGAGAGCTTATTGTTGTGTAAAGTAGAATACCCCAAATAGAGATGCCTTAACACAATTTTTGTATTGATGAATGATGTGTAGACAAAATTGAGATGTTCAATGATTCTTAGGCTTAATTTGTAATGATTGGTAGAAATCAGTCTAAAGTCAAGTCAGAATCTAGTTATGGCCAAAATGGGGTGTCTGCAATACTTTGTATGTATAAATTATATTTTATATACCTCATGTAAAAATTAAGTTGTTAAGATTAAATTGAGTAATTTAAAATTATTTGATCATTTTGCTTATTAAGAATTAGATGATGATGTCACTTAATCAAGGATAAGTTCTGTTGATTGGAATTTTTATATACTTTTAATAAGTCTTATTTTGAATCTATTAGAAACATAAGACCTATGTTAAAGAGATACAATTTTTAAATTGACTATATGTTTTGGATTCATTTAAAAAGAACTTAAAATGTGTATAAAGTTAATATCTTCTTTAGGATTACATAATGAATACAATCTTTTTTGGAAACCATTATATCATTGTTTAAACTGATAGGACTATTTTGGAATAGCCTTGTATAATTTTGGATTGATGGGTTGAATAATGATAATTAAGATTCAATTAATGTGATTCAAATCTTATACAAATGGTAAAACTAATTTAGAAAACTAGTTTGTAAATGTTTAATTTATTAAAATGTCATATATTCCAATGGCTATTTCATGGAGGCATGATGTGATTGAGGAACACTTGCTTCTTACATGGAATTATATTAATGATTAATAATAAGTTATTCTATTTTATTATAAAGACATGAAACTGTAACAAGATAATGTGGTGATTTATAATCATTAATATGGAATTAATAAGTCTTCCTTGCAATGTAAGAAAGAGAAAAAGCTTTTAACATATAGTAATAAACAAGTATGTTTTTCTTGGTATAAATAACATTGATATAAGTTGAAGTTTGATTCACTTAATTAATAATGATAAGTGTTAAACCTCGTATAAGTACATTGAGTTCTTTGAACTCATGCGTATTAAAACAATGATTTTTTGAGTGTGTTTGTTTAACCTTTTAAGGATGTCTTAAATTCAATAAGATATTTAAATGGGCATGTATTTACCTATACTTTGAGACTAACCCTATCTTTTAAAAAGTTAAGATGTTCCAAAATGGAACCTAATCATGGTTGTTAAAATATCTTAAGAAGATTAATCATTACACTTATACTTTTTATCTAACCTTCTTAAGCTACCTACTAGCAAGATGTCAATCTTATCCCTTACTTATTTGTGAACTTCATAAGATGTTCCAAAGATTTTTATTTATTTTTAAAATTTTCTTTTCCCGTTATCATTACCTGTTACTTATGAATTTGATATATCTTACTTATACAAGATTAGTATGATCATTCATATATTTAATCTATCTTACTTCCTACAGTTATTTGTTAAACTTTTATGATCTACCCATTGAGGTACTGGCTAGTTTATAGCATGTATAGGTAATCAAGTAAGTTTATAAGTTAGTGATAGCTTTACAAGGAAATCCACATTGAATTACATGGATAGGCATGAATGATTGTTTCTAAACTTACCCACTTATATCCAAAAACTAAGTGGCTATAATGTTTCCTAATGAAGTCCTCATTAATTTATGGATTGGATCTAGTTCCTATGTTGACTATGGCAAAGTTATAAATCTCACTTCATCATTTTGTGATAATCTCTAATTAAGTATTTGTATTGTAGTTTTTTATCTTGTTATTATTTAAAAAATCTACATTTTTTACATAGTAGGTTATATTTCTCTAGGGAAATTTGGATAATGTTTTCTTGTTGTTTGTCCTCCTAAGTTATTTTTTATTCAACTCAAGATGGTGAGAATAAGATATAGAATGTAAAACAACAACCCAATATATGTTAACCTTGATATATGTAGAGGTTGTAGGTATAATACTCCTAAAAGAGAGGCTCCTCCTCTTAATAATTTTGGAAGAAATATTGGAAACCCTAGCCATGAAGAAAAGAACCCTAAGGCTAACTAGGAGGTAGTATTGAATGGGATATTTACTACATTGAATGCCCTGAAAAATAATTTGGACACCCAAGAATTTATATTGAATGACTTAGAGGGTGTTCCACCTAAATAACTACCTCTTAGAGAAGAAGGTCAAGTTTTTGAGAAATAATTTCAAGACAACCCTCTCAATGTGGTTTTTTCTATCATTAAGGAATTAAAAAAGTTACCTCCACCAAACTTTTTAGGTGAGGAGTTCAGTGATGTAGTTGATTCATGGTTGGTTCACTTGTAGAAGTATTTTAACCTTAACAATATACCCTCCAATGTGAAAGTAAGAGTGGTTGATTATTATTTAGTTAGTGTTGTAGTTTTTTGATGGAACCATCTATGTTCCTTAGAGGGTTACCAATGAATGACTCTTACCTAGCCTATTTTTAAAAGGTAGTTTAGGAAGAGGTATCACAACTTGAACTTTAAGGAATAAAAGATAACTAATTTTTAGTTATTAAAACAAGAGAATTTGTATATAATTGAGTATGAAAACAAGTTTTTAAACATGTTGTGTCATGTTAACTACATGCATTATGAAGAGACCAAGACTTTAAACAGAGTAGGTAGTAATCTAAGATTAAGAATTTATTCCCTTCACCTAAGAATTTCAAATAAATTAATCAAAATCATAGGTTTACGAGAAGTATGAATGGTTTTAACAAATTTCAATGGTAGAATAAAAAATTTAAGATCCAAATTCTTCTAAGTCTACAAATTTTAAAATAAATTAGAACCAAAGTAGTCAAAACATACTTGCCACTAGGGAAAATATCTTTCTTGTGTTACCTCAAAGGACTATAGTATATTGAGAATGTGGTGATAATCACTATCATAAGGATTTTTCCAAGCTGAAATCAAGTCAATCAATGAACCATAGAGCGAATGCAACTATGGATAATAGAAACACATAGTTTTAAATAACCCCTTATCAAATCCAAAGGTAAATTAAATGATATTTATGTTTCAATTTTGTGTGATTAAAAATCAATGGATAGATTTATCAATCTAAAGTTAGTAAATAACTGTAAACTAAATCCTATGACATTGAAGAATGGTTGAGATGTTAAGTTTGGCACAAATAAAAGGGTGTCAATTTCTAAGTGTCTTGAATAAGTAAGCATAGACTTAGGCAATTTTTTGTTCCAAATTAACATATTTTTCGATCCTCTTGGTTTTTTGATATCATTATGGGAATGGATTAGTTATAGCATCATAAATTCAATATATACTACTGTAATAAAGTGGTTAAATGTTATGATGACATGAGAAAATCAATAATAGTTAAAGGTTTACTAAAACCTAAAGTACGTAAGTTACTATCAACCTTATAGCTAGAGAAAGTAGTGCATAAAGGCTAAAAAATATATGCTATATAGATTCATAAATCAACACCTATAATAAAAACAACATTCCAAGAATATTTATTTATGCAAGAATTCTCTAATGTTTTTCTAAAAAAACTACTTGGTTTACTTACTAAGAGGGAGTTTAAATTTTCTAATGATGTATTACTAGGGGTAGCCCCTACATCTAAAGCAATTTATCATATGAATGTAATAGATTTTTAGGATATAAAATCTCAATTATAATAGTTTTTTGTAAAATGGCAGCATTAAGCTCAGTGTGTAACCTTGGGGTGCACCTATGGTATTGTGAAAAATAAGGATGGAACCTTGTGTTTATGTGTTGACTATATAATGTTTAACAGACTTATGATCAATAAATATTATCTTTTCCCAATGATAGATGATTTATTTGATCAAATGAATGATGCTTCTATTTTTTCTAAGATAGACTTGAGATCAGGCTATCACCAACTAAGAATCAAGGATGAAGACATCCATAAGACTACTTTTAGAACACAGTATGGACATTATGAGTTTCTAGTAATGCCCTTTGGTTTAACTAACACTTATTTTATTTATGAATTTAATGAATATTGTATTCAAGATTTTTTGGACAAGTTTATTCTAGTTTTCCTTGATGGCATATTGATCTATTCTAAGAATGCATTTGAACATGAACGTCATTTTCATTTAGTGTTGAAAAAGCTAAGGTGACATAAATTCCTTGGTAAGATATCTAAATGTACTTTATTTTGAATTGAGATCCACTATTTACATCACATTATATCTAAGGCCAGCATTTTTGTTGATCTAATAAAGATTAAAGATATCCAATAGTGTCTTGCTCCTAAAAATGTACATAAAGTACATAGTTTTATGGGACTAGATGGTTATTATACTAGGTTTTTTAAATTTTTTTTTAAGTTGAATAACCCAATAACTTCCTTGCATTGTAAGGATAAGAAGTTTTTTTGGAATTTTGAGTGTCAACAAGATTTTTAGAAGATTAAATACTTATTAACCACAACACCTCTACTTATCATACCAGATGCTAATGATAATTTCAAATTTTGGGATGATGCATCCAAATAAGGCTTGGGTGGTGTGTTAACCTATATTGGTTCAATTGTGACTTATGATTAATGCAAACTGAAAGATCAAGAGAAAAATTACACTGCTCATGACCTATAACTTATTACATTTGTATATGCTTTGAAATAATGGAGAATTTTTTTATTGGGTAAGCATTTTGAAGTAAAATATGATCATTTCAACCTAAAATATTTGTTTTCTTAGGATGATTTGAATACTCACCAGCATAAATGGCTAGATTTTTTGAGTAATTTTTATATGAATGTTTCATATGTTAAAGGTAAGGATAATCATGTTGTTAATGCACTCAACCAACACATGTATCTCTCTATTATATCTATTTTGCATAATAATTTTAAAACTAAAATTTTGGAACAACAACATTCTAATAAGTTTTGCCAAGATGTAAGTGTAAATTTGGCTGATAACCTTGTAGAAAAGATTTTTTCATATTTATATTTATTTTGATAGTTTAATTAGACACAAAAAAATAATGTAAATGAGTCTAGTGGCTTAAAGAATATTTTATTGAAAGAAGTGCATGAAACACCTCATTTTGTTCATCCTAGTGTCATGAAAATGGCACATGAGATGGAAAGGTTATATTACTAGCTTGATTTGAAACATAAATTTACTGACTTTATGGAAAAAAATTGAAATGTTAGTGTGTGAAAGCTAAACATTATAATCCAAATTGTCTGTTGTATCCTTCTAATGTTCTATGAAGTAAGCGATTGCGATTTCTTTGGATTTTATAGTTGTTTGCCAAAATCTTAAATCAAACATGACACTATTCTAGTTATAATAGATAAGTTTACTAAAGTTAGTCATTTCATTACTATAAATTTAACAGATGATGCATCTATATTTGTTGAACGATTTGTGAAAGAAATACTATTATTGCACGACATGCCTGAAGTTATTATTTTTGATAGAGATGAACTTTTTTAAATCAAGGTGTTAGAAATGTTGACTTTTATTTCTAGTACAAGATTGAATTTTAGTTCATTTTATCACCTAGAAATAGATGGTTAGATAGAAAGACTAAATCCAGTTGTGGAAGACATGTTAATAATGTATGTGATGGATTAACAAGGTAGAAGGGAAGATTATTACTATTATGTTATTGTATGTTAAGCCTCAAAAGGATTCATTTTATAGGTTTGATTTAAATATTGACTACTTATCATTTGTAAGTTTGATTTTATTATTGAATTGGTCATTAGTTATTATTTGATCATTACTTTACTAAGTTGATTTTGACTCTTTGACTTTGTAGACTTTGCTAAAATGAGTTAGTCTTTTTTACTATACTATTTTTTTTACTTGATTTTATTATTCCTTATATTATTTACCTTATGCATTACTTGTAGTTATTCAACATTGCATTAGTGTTCAGTGCCATTTACCTTGTTGTCAAAATCATGACTTAAGTCTTTTGACTTGTGTTAGTCTATGAGTGCCATTTAGTTATTATCACAGTCATGTTTCAAATTTAATTTAACATCATTCATATTTGATTCTTTGTATTTTAACATTGGTTATTGGTATAGAGGGATGTTATTATGTGGGATTCTTGTTGCATTCATTATCTAAATAGACCAAGTCTTGGCTTGGCATTACTTTGGCTATGCCATGAAGTCCATGATGCACCAAGGGCATGGCATTAGTTTAAGTGTTATGTTATTTTATAACTTTGGTGTGATGGCATTAGCTAACCATTCAATTCAAGGGGGTCGAGACTCTTTCAATCTTATTATATTTCTTACAAGTTTAATTGGCTTTATCATTTGGAATCCCTATGCTTGGGGAAACTCTGCTAGAATTTTGGAATGGTGGCCAAGGGAAATATGAATATAGTTAGATGAATGAGATTATTTAAAAAAATTTAATATAGTGATTCATTTATCTTATCATCCATGTGAGAGTTTTTATCTAGTTTTCTATTAGTAAAAGTTGGTGTTAAATAGGTTGAGTGGTCTTTTACATTCTAGTGGTGGAAGCTAGAAACTTTATGAAGGTAAGGAATCAATATTACTCTCGATTCTTTGAAATATTTTTATCTAACACTCAATTAATTATTAAATTTAAAATTATAAGTTATTTATAGTTAGGCCTTACTAGTATGGACTAGGTTTGTTCTTGCAAATATACGTAGTCATTTTACCATTCTGTAGCTTGTAAGAAATGGTTGAATGGCTTGCTTGCATGAATAAAACCCATTAGGGTTTGATTTATTTTAGGGTTATATTTTCTTTGAATTGAAAGTAAATAGAGACCAATACAACCTCGACCATGTCATATAAATAATAGTTTTTTGTGTGTATGTTATGAAAGCCCATTTTTTTTATTTTTGTAGAAGTTATTTTATATAATTGGTTATGCCATTTTTGGGCTATGGTTGTGCATGATTTGATGGGTTATTTATTTTTTTGAAAGCCTAGTTATTAGTCTACAACCCTAGTTATATACTTTGAATTTTATTTGGGTTGTTTGTTTTTAATATATACGAACCTATACATTAATTTTGGGTTACATCCTTAGAAGAATAGAATGAATTACTTAAGTTGCAGGTGGGGTTTGAATACCATCTAGATTTTCTTAAAATATTATTTTATTATTATTTTAATGGGTTATATTAGTAGTCATATGGATAAGGTATTTGATTTGGTTATTATGGTGTTTGAATTATGATAAAAGTCTATTTTAGTTAGTTGATGTTGATTATCTACATGATTATTTAACTTCAAGTTAGAGATTAGTTTGATGATTAGAATACATCAAGAGTTTTTAAATCTGGTTTGACTTTAAAAAAATTTATGAATGATTTCAATTGTTATTATCATTACCATTTAATGATAATAACCTTGGGATCTTTCAATCATTGTTTTTCATTTAACCTATTGGTTAACATTAAGTTGGTACTTTAATGACATTTTATGTTGTTTTCTTTGATTTATTCAATTGAATTTATTTACATTGGTTGTGTGAATATGTTGCCTTGCATTGGAATTTGAGTTGATTTTTGATGTCATTATTAGACTGTTGTAAGTTTGATAATATTTTTATGAATGTTTTATAATATTGTTTTTTAGTATATGGTTAGTTTATGTATCAAAAGTTATTTGAGTAATTTAATTTCATTTTACTTAGATGGAAATATTTTAATACTACTATTTATAATCAGGTTTACTAATAGTAATATAATTACATTTATTTTAGGTGTTGTACCCCAATAATGGATTAAGGCTTGAAGTTGTAATGTCAATGATTACAATCTTAATATTCAATCTTAGAATGCTCTAAAATAAGCTTTAGCATTTAGAATAACTAAAAAGGTGTTAGTGTTGTTAACCATGAATGTAAATAGTCTTGTTTGAATTTCTCATCATTTAGTTTTGTTAAGTCAAGCTCAATTAATACTGTTATCTTACTCACTTATCTCATCTGACCAAAATCACATCCAACTGATGGATGGGGTGGTCTAGGTCCATTTATGGTTGAGCTCATTAGGATTAGAGAGGTGAGCATTTACAAAATTGGATTATGTGTGGAACATTATTTATTATAGTTATTATGGTTTAGTTATTTTGATAATTTATTTTAAAATAAATTGATTCATAAATATATAATTAACTATATTATTTGTATGGAAGTTCATCAGTTATGTGATGCAAGGTTATTGTTATGTTTAATTTGTACATTCAGGTTAGTGTATGCAAGTTGACTATTATAGTTTGATATAATGGTTTCCAAAAATGATTGTCTTCATTACATAAACCTAAAGAGGATATTAACTCTAGATACTTTTTATTTTCATTAAATGAATTCAAAACAAAGATTCAAATTACTAATTGTAGATCTTTAACATAGGTCTTATTTTTTTAATGTATTCAAAAGAAGACTTATTAAAAGTATATAAAAATACCAATCAACACAAATTGTCCCTAATCAAGTGAGATCATTATTAAATTTTAAATACGCATAATGATCACACAATTATTAGTTACTCAATATAATCTTAACAACTTAATTTTTAAATGAGGTATATCAAATATACATTATAAATACAAAGTATCACTTTCCAATTTATTGTACACTTTAACAAACACAATGATCACATAGTATCTCACAATTAAATATTATAACTATAATTCAAAAGAAACCAATTACTATTTCAATTATCCAACTAACTCAATGACATTGACCTGAGATTAAAAAAATTTAATACTGTTGAATAGTCATATGAACTTTTAAAAGCTTTATGAACACATACTCATAGTATAGGCTAACTAAATGAACTTATACAACTATGTAAATAAATGTACAATTAACTTCATTATTTATATGAAAGTTCATTAGTTATGTGATGCAAGGCTATATTTAATTTTCATATTTAGGTTAGTGTATGCAAGTTGACTTATAATTATGATTAGAGTTTTATCTTTTGAATATCAAATTATTCTTTATGTTGTCATTTAAATATATGACTATAAATGTTCATTGTGGCATTTGATATTGTGAAATTTTAACTACATGACTTAAATTAATTTTTGTAGTTTATTTCTTATTACTTGGAGTATGTATACTCATAATTAAACTTCTAAGTATTATGCTTAAACTTATAAGGTAGATATATTTCTTTGCATAGTTGTACAAGTTTATTTAGTTATTTTATATTATGAGTATGTGTTCATAAAGATTTTTAAAGTTCATATGATATTAAAGACTATTAGTTTTCTTATCTCAAGTCAATGGAATTGAGTTAGTTGGATAATTAAAATAGTAATTGATTGATTTTGAGTTACAATTATAAGATTTAATAGTGAGATACTTGTGAGCATTGTGTTTTTTAAAGTGTTAAATAAATTCGAAAGTGATATTTTGTATGTATAAATTATATTTGGTATACCTCATGTACAAATTAAGTTTTTAATATTACATTGAGTAGCTTATAATTATTTTCTCAATATGCTTATTTAAAATTGAATAATGATCTCACTTGATCAAGGAAAAGTTTTGTTGATTGGCATTTTTATATACTTGTAATAAGTCTTCTTTTGACTACATTAGAAACATAAGACCTATGTTAAATATCTATAATTTTTAAACCGACTCTATGTTTTGGATTCATTTAAAGACCTTAGAAAGTGTCTAAAGTTAATATCCTCCTTAGGATTATATAATGAAGACAATCATTTCTGAAAACCATTATATCACTAATTAAAGTGATAGAACTAATTTAGGATAGCCTTGTATAATTTTGGATTGATGGGTTGAACAATGATAACTAAGATTCAATGATAACGTGATTCAAATCTTATACAAATGTTAAAACTAATGTAGAAAATCAATTTGTAAATGGTTAAGTTCTTAAAATTTCCTATTTTCCAATGGATATTTCATGGAGGCATGATGTTCTTGAGGAACACTTGATTCTTACATGGAATTGGCTTAAGAAAAAGTAATAAGCTATTCTATTGCATTATAAAGACATGGAATCAGAATAGGACAATGTGGTGAGTTATAATCATTAATATGGAATTAATAAGTCTTCCTTGAAAGGTAAGAAGATAAAATATTCTAACATATAGTATAAACAATTATGTTTTACTTAATCTAAATAATGTTGACCTAAGTTGAAGGTTGATTCAATTAATTAATAAGGTTATGTGTTAAACCTTGTATAATTTACATTGCATTTCTTGAACTCATGTGTATTAAAATAGTGATGTTTTGAGTCTGTCTATTTAATTTTGTAATGATGTCTTAACTTCAATAAGATCTTTAAACATACATGCATTAACCTATATATTGAGACTAACCCTGTCTTATAAAAAGGCAAGATGTTCCAAAGTGGAACATAAGCATGGTTGTTGAAACATCTTAAGAAGCTTAATTATTACACTTATACATTTGATCTAAAATCTTTAAGCTATATACTAGTGGTATGTAAATATTATCCCTTGCTTGTTTTTAAATGTCATAAGGTGTTTTGAATATTTGTATTTACTTTTATAAATAGTCCTTTTCCATGATCACTACTTATTTTTGTGAATTTGATAGATCTTGCTTATGCAATATTAGCATAATAATCCTTTTATTGAATTTGTCTTGCTTCTTGTAGTTATTTGTTGAAATTTTTTAATTTATCCATTGAGGTATTAGTTATTTTATAGATTGTTTAGGTAGATGGATAAGTGTATAAATTAGTGATATCTTTACAAGGAAGGCCAAAGTAAGTAGATAGGTGTGCACAAGTGTTTCTACACTAACCCACTTCTATCTAAATACTAAGTGGTTAAAACACTTCCTAATGAAGTCCTCATTAATTTATGAACTTGGTCTAGTTCCTGTATCAACTATGACATAGTTATGGATATCACTTTATCTATTTGTGTTAATATTTGATTAAGTATTTTTACCATAGTTTTTTATCTCAATATTAGTAAAATGATGGTTCTTACAAGCTGGCCTGATCCCTCCAATTAATGTATTCATGTACTATATTACAAATTGTAAGTATATAGATACCAATAATGTATGCAAGAAATATGTGATCATTGTTATCCTCCCTTGTATTTAGTAATTTATGATCATCTAATGGCATGGCTATCTACTAAAATGAGGGAGTTAATTAAGTAAATATGAGCCTAATACTATTATGACACATATTTTACTAAGAATTTAAGGGATTATGGTTCCACCATATAATTTTCCTTGTTATTTACCTAATAAATTGGTTACACAAGGATTATTTTACCAATTTATTCACAATGTGATAGGATTATGCAAAAATAAGATTCAAAGATCATTTCCACCTACACCTTTATAAATTAGAGATAAACACTATATATTGTGGCCTTTTAAATAGTAAATTTCATTACATATATGTACATTTAATAAGTTAGAGAGGGATATAAAAATAAATTGGGATCCTCCTAAGAGAGTGACTAAGCATTTGGAGTTTTCATGGAAATGTCAATCTGTAAAAACCCTCTGGTCAAGTACCATAAAATGTATCATATATATCTTTTAAACATGTTATCATCCCAAACAGTTTATAACTAATCCTTCCTTATAGTACCAACAAGTTTACTATGTTTTGATCAAACATGAAACTAGATCTAAAACAAATTATGAGCATAATCATAATTTTTCTATGTATTAAAACAATGATCACTTGTGAAATCAATTATTCATTACTCCAATTTTCATCATTGTATATTTAAGCACTCATTTACATATTATATTCATATTTCATACTTATAAAATATATTTTCATTATAAGGTTAAAATTAATGATTAATTCATAATACAAATTTTCACTCATAATAATAAGTTAAAACTTTTACAAGAGACTAAATATAAATTTTTCCTTCATTACAAATACAAAAGAAATAATTTATAAGTATACAAGTCCATAATAATTTTTTTTTAATCCAAATTCCATCTTTGAATAGTCATACAAAACATAAAATGATCATAACATAATAATAAAATAAAGTGTTTGAAATATTAATACAATCTAATGATTTCTTATTTTTAACAAATCATTACAATACTAAATAATAATAGTTGTCTATCTAATAAGTGTGAATGAGTCTTCATAATGAATCCACTAGGTTCTATAATCCATCATTTTTTAAAAACCCAAATAGGAAATAGAAGAGATATAACATCATTGGATGGATTTTCCTCCAAACACAGAGCCTTACAAATCCCCCTCACTCCTCTCATCCACTGAGAGTGGCCCTACCCTTCCATGAAGGTTTTATATATAGACAATTGATAGAGTAGAGAGAATCATATAAGGTAAAATAGTTTGGTATATAAATCCTTGTAGTAAAATAGTTTGGAATTCTACTCTACATAATAAAATAATATATAATGAATTATGCATTCTAACTCTATTAATAGGGTATGTATATTAATTATAGACAATTAATGACATGGCTAAAACTCTATCCCAATTCTCTAGCTAGTAAATCCTCTCATAGCCTCCTAACACATCAATCATAAGGTGGTCTAGATTTAATAATTTGTATTAGGTCTAAAATATAATTACAGAACAAGGGTCTACATGTACTATACATGAAGTTTGTCTCAAAACCAGGGCATGATCCAAAATATAATCCTAACACCAAAACCATATTTGATCACAAGATGCATGGTTCCTAAAACTATTTTCATATTTAATGAGTATAAAATCAACAAGGTTTAAAAATATTAGCATCCATTATCTAAGACTTTATTATCCCCACATGGGAACTAATATCTATAATCAATATTCAAGTTTGATAAGGAATCATCAATCCAAAACATGATATAACATTTTATCATATTCCAACATTACTTATATATTGCTATCCCCTCATGCTGATAGCTAAAATAGATTATCTTCTAAACTTTGTCAATCATATAAATGTTTGTTATTGTTTCCTATGATCACAAGTTTTGGAATTTCACAATCACATACATGAAAAAAACCCAATCCAAGAATAACATGTGGGTAATCATGTATGATATAAATGCCTCACATTATTGATGGGATTCATTATCATAATATATCATACAAGTGTTCATATAAAAATAGATGGGCTTAAGTCTTAAAGATAATATTAAAGTCCACATCTTGAATCATAAAGAAATTAATAATTCACATCCTTTATGTGGGAACTAGTTATTCTTATATGAATGTGACCAAGATAAATTTTCCAATGTAAATATTTATTAAGTTCAAATAAAACACAAGTATCTATGAATGGTACTCAATAAGTTGGCTAATTTATTTATAATAACAACTGAATTAAGGTATGATAGTAAGATTTAGATTATTATTTATTTTATTATCTTTAATACCACTATGTTTTCCCTCTCATGCAAGAGGGATCAAAATCCATTTGAGTTATATACTACTCAAAATATGCATCCAACATATTTAATTAGGTTAATATGGATTTATAAGGTAGAATACTATCTTTAGATTCCTATAACTATTCATTATAACTTAGTAGTTTTTAAGCATTCATCAGTAGGATGTTCTAGCTCAACTTCTATTTATGTAGATGATATGTATGGATTATATAAAACCTTAGTATTTTATAATTTGCAAACTCAAACCTTGGTTCTTCCTCTCAATTTTGGGTCTTTTTTGCTTTCATAAATATTACATCTACTCTAGGTAGATGCACAAAATTGGGGTAAAAAGTGACACAATGAAAAATACAAAGCATTTTCTATAAAGGACATATGCCCTTTTTTTAAAACCAATTCAAACATAAAGATGGGTTGGTCCAAACCCTAAAGGGCATATACCCTTTGTAGTCTGAAGGGTGTACACCCTTCTTAAATAACACACACCCTTTACAAATGGCGTACACCCTTTACAAAGGGCATACACCTTTTTTGGAGTGCTATTTTTTTTCAATTTGATGTTGTTGAAAGATATATATATATATATATATATATATATATATATATATATATATATATATATATATATATATATATATATATATATCAATTAGAGGTTATTTTGCAAGCATATATTTAGTAAAATAAATGTATAAATAAAATCTATAAGTTTACATTTAATTTTAATATTACATTTTATATTCTTATACTTTAAATTTATTTTACTGAATATAACAAATTAGGGCCTCTCAACATCTTCTAAAATTGATTATAGAGCTGTATGAGTTACCATTTATAAGTTAGTTTTTCTAATTCCATTCCAGCCAATACTTAGTTTTTAGAGTTTTAGGATCAAAAGATAGAATGATAAATGAGGTTAAAAATCATGTTATGTATGTACTAGATCTATACCATTGAGGATTGCAAATCTATTTTACCTACTTAAGTATTCCCTGTCTACTTTATCTACTTGAGTATGATCTACCTAATTAAATAACCAAAACCATGGCTTGATATCAAGGAATATTCCATACCTAAATACACAATCCATATCTATATATTTACTATTCCCTATTGGTGTCAAATTAAGTGGTCCACTTTCTCAACCTAGTCTACTTCAAGGTCCTTTAGAAAATTGCTTATAATTATGTCTCTTCCTAACCATAGATTATCTCTTGGTCTATTACAAAAGGTCTTTTAAGTATTGGTATTTAAATACTAATGACTTTATTATTTTAGTATTATCTCTTAATTTTTTTAGCCTCTATATTCAGATCAAAAGACACTTTCAATGACTTAAAATAGGGTACTCAATCCTAAGATAGTAATCTACCTTCAATCAAAACCCTTATTTGACTCTTAAAGCACTCAATTGTACATCCTCACTTCTTTTAACAATACTATGAGGGTTTCACCAATTATTTGACTCAAGATTCTTGGTACATGAATAACTTCAACTCAAAACTTAGATGACAATAGCTCTACCCTTTATAGGCCTATTAGGCTAGATTCTACCTCTTAAGGACTTGATACAAAGAGGTATACAACTACCTTATTTTTTAGAATAATTTAATTTAAAAATTTAATGAAAATATCAAGATAATGATACAAGACTCATATGTGTCTTTACACAATTTCAAGATACCAATTAGATCACCAAAGTACCAAAAAAATTGACTAAGTCCTAAACACTGCTATAATATTATGTATAGGCATGTTTGGTCTTGAAAAGGTATTATTAACCTAATATCATCAAAGGATTCTTATAAATATTTATTAATATGTTTGGAAACTATCTCTGAGGATAAGAAACCAATTTCTTTTATTACTTTCTTAAGAATTAGAATTCAATGAAAACTCTACTCTTTAGGTCCAGATGGCCTAATTTTCTTAATTGGAAGGATATTGACTTGGTTTAACTATCAAATTCTTTAAATCACTTTATTTTTAAGTATTATATTTTTTTACATAATAGCATTAGACCTTCATAATAAGTCTTATAGCCTAATCCCTAAGCTATAACACTAAAACTTGAACCCTAAATTCTAGTCCATATAAAGTAAACCCTAAGCTATGAATATTGAAGCATCAACCATAAACCTTAAACCCTAAATTTATATATCCTAAAGCTCTATCCATAAACCATAATCTTGACTTATCACCTATATAGATAAAGGAGAGGGGGTATTGGCTAAGCCATATCTTGAAAGGATAGGGGTAATTATAACCTATATATAAAAAGGAGTGACTAGGGGCATTCATGTAAAAGGATTGAAGATGTATTCAAGATGAATTCTTGAATAATTTGTGGGTTTTTTAATCAATGGGTATATCAATATGCATAAATGTCTATATCATACATATAATAATGATACAATCATTCATACATTACATCTACCCTATACCTAGTACCACATGTAGGTATGTTGTCACTCATACATGACATATTCATGTATTCATAATACAATCACTAATACTAGACATAAATTTATCTAATCACCCTAGTATACTCCATTTACACTTCAACCATCAACCCCAAAACTCAAACCCCAAACCCTAAACACTGTAAACCTTGAATGTTGAACCCTAAACCTAAACCCTAAACACCATAAACCTTAAACACTTAACCCAAATACATTATTTTTAAACCCAAAAAAATAATACCAAAACTGCAAAACCTAGACCCTAAACATAGAACCTTAAAACTTAAAACCTTAAACTTTATACCCCTAGACCCTAAGCTATAGAACTTAAAATTTAAGACCTTAACCTAAAGTACAAACCATTTAGTTTCCCATTCCCCTATTGGGAACATGTATAGGTGTGTATGTATGATGTTTATATGTGAATGTATGATATTAGATTATGTACATGGTAGACTAGTTCCATAACCAATACTATACCTCCACCATTAATGCTATGAATCTCTTCCATGTCTATAAACTTTGTGAATCCCTCGACCAGTTTAAACACTTATATTACAACCCTACAAGACACAAAATAACACACCACACACTTGTGATTCATGATTACTTATGGAACACACACACAAACAAAACCAACTAACTCAAAGATGAGATTATTTCACTATGAAGGGGGGTTGGAAACAAGCTCTAACATGCATTGGATGTGTCCCTAATCATCAATATTCCTTTGAACAAGTGTTCTCATTATCTATAATCATAATCATCCTTATTTATACCTATTTTCACATTTAGTAATAGGATGATCTTCAGTTTCTCAATCCAATCCATACAAGGAAGGGTATGACACTTATCAATGATCCTCAAGTCTCTAGATCCATGAGGTAAACCTTAAAATGCCTCCAAATTATAGTTACCACCTTCTCACTTGGTGATCACTCTCTATTCACTATGTCAGTTTAGACTAGATAAAGTTAAAGTGATTGTATAAGTACTTGTGTGCTTTGATAAGGCAAGAAATGGATATGAGGAGGCTAGGTCTCATTCTATATCCCAAAATGATCCTCATCCTTTGGGAATCTTATATGCCTATAAGACTTCAAAAATTATCAATAAAATCCATTATGTACCATGTCTATATAGATAGGGTACAAGTCAACTTGATAAGAAGGAGACCTAGGGAGTCCTCTACAAGTCAAAGATCATTTCCCAGTCAGACTAGCCCTCTAAGATGCCTTTTCTTCCACTTCTTCCTAATCAAGTAATTAACAAGTGTTTTATAGGGTTTTAGGTAGTTTTACCCTTTAAGGATAGTTCATAAAATTGTGACATCTGAACCCTAAATAAATTCCACTAGATCTTTTCTTAAGACCCTCTCCAACCTATCCTAGCTCCTCAAACTTCCATGCTAGGTATCCATACTAATGTGATATTCCAAACTTTGCCTCTTGAGCTCTTCAAGGCATTTTATGAACCCTATCATGTTCTTGAGCCAAGAAATGATCTCTTTATGGCCTTATCTACAAAATAAAGGTTCTCACACACCTTATATATCCCCATGGAGGTCCTTCAATTCTCTACAAGGTTCACTTGGTGTTAGAAGTGAGGTTACATCTACTTAGGGCATTTAGGCCTAGTTAAGGTTTAGTAGGCCTAGTCTGCACATAGCTACTCATCAACACCAATGAGTATTTTTTATGATTTTGATGACTCATATGTGTTTTTTCATGTTCAACACATCTTCCTAAATCTCTTTTTAAGGTTTTGATAATATCTAACTCATTTCCTTACCCTTTTCATACTGAGCCTACAATATTTTTCCTCGTGGGAGTACCCTCTATATGATAAAAAATAGAGGTCACTTACCCTATTATCCTAGACAAAATTATGATATGAGGGTCTTGGGAAAGTTTTGGGGGCCTTTTATATAAATTTTTAGGGTTGGGTCACACTCCTATCACCTCCAAACCTCATAAAACCCAATGCATACTTCTTGAGCACTCATTATGTGTATGGTTTATGTGTCAACTATAGGTTAAGGCTTGAGATCAATTTACACCCCTATTTTCTTTGCCTAATTATCTCATTAGGTTAGTATAACCATGGTTAAGGTGTTATAATCAAGTCTAGCTTAAAGTGTACTCTTTACTAACCTAGGCTTAAATTGTAGTCAACTATGATAGTGTGCCTACTTAGAAAAGTTATGCCTGTAGGTGGAATTTCTATCTTAGACACTTACCATGTTCCAAATATTCTATAGATAATAACCCTAGTTCACTCCATTTCCACCTAAACCATTAACCCCTAACCCTAAATAGTAAACCTTAAACCCTAAACATTGAAACCTAAATCCTAAACCCCAAACCCTAATCCATAAGCCCTAAATCATAAACACTAGATAATATACCTAAAAACTATACCCTAAGCCATATATTTAAATGATAGGGATCATTTTAACCTATATAGAGAAAGGAATGACTAGGGACATTTGTGTAAAAGGCTTGAAGGTGGATTCAAGATGAATTCCTAATAATTTATGGGTGTTTTTTAATCAATGGATCTATCAATATGCATAAATGGATAGCTTGTATCATTCAACCTATATCATACATATAATAATGACACAGTCATTTAAACATTACATTTACCCCATACCTAGTATAATATATAGGTATGTTGACACGCATACATGGCATATTCCTGTATTCATGTATAGTCACTCATACCAAACACAAATGTACCTAATCACCCTTGTACACTCCATTTAGACCTAAATAATTAATCCTAAAACCCAAACCCCAAAGCATAAACACCATAAAACTTGAATTTTGAACCCTAAACACCTTAAACTTTGAACACTTAACCTTAATAAATTATCCCTAAACCCAAAACAATTATATCTAAACTCCAAAACCTAGACCCTAAACATAAAACCTTAAACCCTAAACTTTATATCCTAGACCCTAAGCCCTAAAACCTAAACTTTAAGCCCTTAACCCTAAATACCAAACCATAAGCTTAAAATCCTAAATCCTAAACACTAAACCTTAACATTATATTCCTTAATATTAAACACTAAACCTTAAACACAAAATTTAAAAACATAACCTTAAACCCTAAACACTAAACCCAAAACAAAAAACCTTTACCCCTAAATTTTTAAAACTAAAACCTAATATCAAAACCCTAAGCACTAGACCCTAAACCTTGAAATTTTAACCCTAAACCACAAACCCAAAACCACAAAACCTTTAACCCAAAACCATAACCCTAAATCTTAAAACTGGATAAACCTTAAACCTTAAAACCTAAATGTTATAACCCAAACAATAAAATATAAAATTTGAACCCTAAACCCTTAACCTAAAACCACAAAAATTAAACCTAAATTATAAAAACTAAACATACATTATGGAGACCACACTATAGAAGAATGATGCAAACACTGGTAGTTCAGCTCAACCCCCTCTCCACTTTCCAAACATAATTCCTACACAAGCATAAATATTTCAATGTAAGGAGAAAACATGCCATAAAAATTCATCGACACAAATGATAATAATTTATACTCATGATGCACATAATTATTTGAGAATAACTCACAAACATGAGAAGATCCAAAATGATCCAACCCTTTTGCTCAATGATTTGGAAATAATTGTGTCTAGAAGAAGGATTTCACTTCATACAAAGAAAACACAAAGGGGTAATTTTTTTAATCTATCATCATTTTTCATCATCCCTCATCATTCGAAATGAATTTTTTCCATGCAAGTGTAAATAGTATATTATCTTTTTTTCACCATGTAAATCATTTAAAAATCTCCCTAGAGTAATCCATCATAACCCTATTTAATATAATAGACATGAATGAGAATAATCACCCTAGTACACTTCAATTAGAATAAAAATAATTGAAACACCATTGTTCATATAAAAAAGATATTATTTAGTCTAAAATATATTTATATTGACTACTAGATTGGAACACACTCTACTAGATGAGGGAGTGACTAGGGATGATGATAGATTGATTAGGTATGATGATTAATTACAAGGGAATTATTAGGGACATTGAGGGATGAGGACAAATAAGGAGGGGTGATTAGGGATGATTAAGGATGATGAGGGATGATGAGGGAGTGATTAGGGATGATGATATATCCAATGAAAGATGATGAAGGATTGAATATGGATGATAAGAAATGATTATGGTTAATGAAGGATTTATTAGGGATGATGAGGGTTGATAAGAGTGTGACTATAGATGATACTTAGGATGATGAGAGAGTGATTAGGTATGATTAGGTTTGATGAGTTTTGATGATTTGGAGTGTTAGCAATGATCAATGATAATGAGCAATGATGAGGGAGTGACTAAGGATGATGAGGGAGTGATTAGAAACAATGAAGGATAATGATATCTAATGAGGGAATGATTAGGGATAATGAGAGATAATGAGAACCAGTGAGGGAATAAATAAGGATGATAATTGAATATGAGAGTTAATGAGGGAGTGATTAGGGATGATGAGGATCAATAAGGGAGTGTCTTATGTGAATTTGGAGTGCTATAATTTGACTTTATTATACATGACTTTGGAATAATACATGAGATTAAAATTGAAGATTACATGTATTGACCATATATCTAACATTTTTTTAGAGTGTGGTATCTTTTTAGAATGAATTTAAATGGTGTGTTGAGTTATTTTATTTCAAATGGAACCTATTAGGGTGATTAGCAAAAATCTCAAGTATAAGTTATCATATCATGATTACAAGTAGATGTCATGTATGAGTGAATGCATACATATATGTAATAGGTATGTGATATATGTCATGTATGAGTGATAAAATCATGACTATAGGTATGTTATAAGCTACATGATATAGGATAGTCATTTATGTATACTAGATAGACCCATTGATTAAAAACTCCACAAATCATTTAAGAATCCACCTTCAAGCTTGGGTATTCAATTAGGTAGGGCATAATCAAGTGAGTAAAGTAGGTAGGTTATACTCAATTAGATGAAATATGGAACATAGTCAATGGCATAGATATTTTACATATGTAACATGATTTGTAATATCATTTCTCATTCTATCTTTTGATCCTAATATTCTGAAAACTAAGTATTGACTCGAATGGAATGTAAACAACTAACTTCTAAATGGTAACTCCTACAACTCTTGTAATCAATTTCAAAAGATGTTGAGTGACCCTAATTTTTTATATTTGGTAAAATAAATTTAAAGTATAAGTTTATTAAATGTAAACTTATATTTAACATTTATTTTACTAAATATATGCTTGCAATAAAACCTCTAATTGCATATATATATATATATATATATATATATATATATATATATATATATATATATATATATATATATATATATATATATATATATTCTTTTAATAACATCAAATTGGAGAAAAAATGCACTCCAAAAAGGGCATACACCTTTTATAAAGGATTTATGCCCTTTAAAAAGGGTGTAGGCCCTTTGAAAAGGGCATTCATCCTTTATAAAGGGCATATGACCTTTACAAAGAGCATGTGTCCTTTATAAAAGGTGTACACGCTTTAAACATTTCAATTTTTTTTTGTTTTCCCTCTAAATCTAACTTGGGTACAATCTTGGAAAGGTCTAAACTTACCTTTAAAATGGTCATGGAGCAGCCCAATTAGTTTCTAGGAAATTTAGGAGTCTTTTTCATCTTTATCGACACATCTAATCAGATAGCTTTTATTCTAACATTTAAAAAAATTATATATTCTAAAACTAAACTTTCTCTTCTACAAACCCAAAATATATATATATATATATATATATATATATATATATATTTGGGTTTGTAGAGGAGAAAGTTTAGTTTTAGAATATATAATTTTTTTAAATGTTAGAATAAAAGCTATCTGATTATATGTGTCGATAAAGATGAAAAAGACTCCTAAATTTCCTAGAAACTAATTGGGCTGCTCCATGACCATTTTAAAGGTAAGTTTAGACCTCTCCAAGATTGTACCCAAGTTAGATTTAGAGGGAAAACAAAAAAAAATTGAAATGTTTAAAATATATATATATATTTGGGTTTGTAGAAGAGAAAGTTTAGTTTTAGAATATATAATTTTTTTTAATGTTAGAGTATTATTTATAATTATTATTTAATTTATACATAACACACCTCATTATGGACTATATACATATTATCACAAATTATCTTATAAATTTTTGAATATTAATCAAAATTTATAAGATTGATATCTCAACAGTCTACACATTGTCAACTATGCTTTTAAATAAAATTGATTTTCATAAAGTTAAGTTCAAAAAGTTGTGTTCATACACTTGTAGTTTCAATTTTTTAGTTGTTTTGAATTGTAAAATTATTTAAAAAGTATATATATAATAAAAATTAATAAAAAAATATTCTCAACAATTTTTGACATTTTACCTATCTATATATGAAATTTCATATAAAAATTCAATCATTTACTCAAAAAAGTGTGTTCATACACATGCACTCTCCTTATCTTTTTACAAAAAAATGACCAACTTATTGTCATAAATGCATCTATTTTGAGTTTTTTAATCATTTGGGTATTGAAAAAAATTATATCTTTATAAATTACATTCAAAATGCCATAATTCATGTTTTTATGTCATTTTCAAATTCAGTTTTGAAGTATCTCTAACATTATCTCCAAGTTCAACTATTGTTATTTTTAGAAAGAAAATGTTACTTTATAACCCACTTTTTTCCCCCATTATCCTGCATTTACCCCTTGGCCTTTATCTTGGTTTGACCAATATTATGTTGATAAACCAAACCTACTATCTTTCCTAGAATGCTTAAAATGTGCTTATCTCATGCCCCTACAAGTTCTAAGTCTGTACTTATTTTTTAACTACCAAGATACAAGCATCAACCTATACCCCTATGTCAACACTAGTGTCATACTCCAATACAAGTGTCTTATACCCTAAAGTCATATAATTTGAAAATGAAGTGTATCCTTATGGTCAGCCTAAGTGATTTATGTTGTGCCCTAAAACACACACCCCATTTTAAATTCAAATGAGAACCCACTATTACCTAAAGATATTTATTTAGGGCCCACACAACCTTATAAAGCCATGATACTCATCTTAGTTTATACAAATCTAAGGTTTTTTTGAAGTCTAAAGTTATATAAATTCAAATTTTGAAAATAAAAGCTTGAATGGTCATTTTTATTTATTTTAAAATATTGGATTTTCATAATTTTTGTGATTTATTTGGACTAGCCAAACTAATGTCTTTCATCTTAGTGTTTCTTATGTTTTATATGATTGTAATATTATTGACAGAGGCTTACCAAGAAATCATAGGTTGGGCCTTATTTTATTTTACCCAAGAACATTATAGGTGGATTTAATACATTACCTAGACATTTGTATGCCTTTGCAAAACTTTTTAATTCCTCTTAAGTCCATGATCTCTGATAGATTGATAATGCATTACATAGAGCTGTTATCACTCAAAAGTGCACCCTTGCAAGAACATGTGCATGTTATCACTCCTATTGATACAATGGAAAATATTCAAGTGTATGGGTGAACTTATGTTGGAAATAATATCTAAATAAAGGGCTGGTTCCCTTTGGTACACTTACCTACTTATCTTTAAACTATCTAATTTTATGCTTTGTTGATTAGGAAAAGGGTAGAACGAGCAATACTAAAATTGAAAATGAAAATGAAAACTAAAAATTTTGGGTAATACACCAATAATAAAATCATGTATTATTATACTAGACACACTTTTAAATCTTAATAACTTTCACACATTCAATCCATCTTCATATAATGACTCTTACATCAATAATTCTTACATAGGTCTTGACAGACACTCACACTAGCTTGGAAGGAATGAATAA
The DNA here is from genome assembly GCA_037957365.1 of Torreya grandis. NCBI lineage: Eukaryota > Viridiplantae > Streptophyta > Pinopsida > Cupressales > Taxaceae > Torreya > Torreya grandis. Next base: position 689,533 of record JARHVA010005921.1, read on the forward strand.
TGGTTGAATTTACTTTTGTATTTGATAGAAATAAGACTTAGAAAATTTATATGACCTATAATAAATATTATTTTATGCATAAAGGTGAGATATTCAGACATAAACATAGTAATAATAATCATTCACTAAGTTACATCAATGAATATTAAGAATACACTTCATGAACAACTTAAAGATGGAGGAAACATTTGGCTCTTTATTGCTTCAAAGTGAGGTAGTAGAAAATTTTGGTAGAGTTTAATTAATAAAAAATCATAATATCATAATAATCATTCAAAAATTAATGTACATATATAAATTTAGAATATAGAGGGAAGATAAGAAGCTCTAAATGAGTCCCTACTAGTCCTAGTTCACTCTTGCTTCAACTCCACTACCAACTCAACATTGAAATGAAACTTAAAACTTTAGAACACGCTTCCAAAATTAAAAAATATAATTTTAAGAGTATAAAAATTATTTATATTATAAATTTAATGGTTATTAGATATATAATCTTGTTTGAGTTGTTGAAAATTTAAATGTCTCTTGCATGCTTTGAAAGTCTTCAATCTTGATGAGATCTTCAGTTAACTCTTATTAAACTTGCAACTTGTATTGAAATATTTTTGATATTCAATTAATTTTTTTTGATATTACATACATATTTAATTTTGACTTAATTTACCTTTATTTATATCTTGGAGTTCTACTTGAGCTTATTGACTTTCAACTTGGAGTTTGACTTTACTTATCTTGACTTGCAACTTGCATGCATCTTGAATTTCTAAATTTAGCCTAAAGTAGGGAAAAGTATGAGAGATATTACATTTTTATACTATAATGGGTATCTTTCAAAAAATATGGCCTCAAATATTAACCAAGACATGAACTCAACTTCTCCACTTTTGCATGTTTTGAACTCCGCTTTTCTAGGACTAACTGAAGACTCTTGTTGTTGACTTGACCTTTTTTTTAATTATCCAAAAGGGGGAAACCTATATCTTATAATTTTATTTATCCTTAGGTAAATTAAATAATTAAACAAATTTTAAATCTTTAAGGACATAAAAATATACTTACATGTCAAATCTCATGATATTTCATTCAATAAAACTCAAAATATACACCTTTTGGTGTTGACTAGCTTGCACGATTTCATTTCTGAATACATGTAGGTATGATTTTTTCCATTTTATTTATTTATATTAGGAATAAATAAATAATTATTTTTTAATTATTAAAATTAAAATCTTATGTCATCACTCTAACCATTGGATGTTTTCAAACAATCTCTTAAACCTCTAAAAAATTATCATTTCTGACTGCCTCTCTTGCTTGATTAAAACCCTAATACTTGTACCTTTGCCTTTATTTATTTTTTTATTAAATTTTTTTATTTAATTTAATTTATTCCACATAATATCTCACACAATTTTTATTTTTCAACAAGAAACTCAAAAATTATAATTATATCTCTTGAAAATGAGCCATTGGGGTTTTAAAAAGGTTTTAGAGCACCTGTTTGACTTAACAATTGTTTATAAATTTAGGAAATATAACTTGAAAAAAATTAATTTAATGTTTATTTAATATGATACCAAAACTCCCTCCAATATTTTTTTAACCAAATATTCTTCACCTTCATATATCTATCATTTGAAAATTACCTTCACTAACTTACAAGTAGCAACTAGTTATAGGAATAAAAGAAACCTCTATCAAAATTTGGAATTGTAAGTTGTTAATGAGAATAATTTTGGCATGAAAAATTTTGTATGATATTTTTTATATATTTTTTAATCTCACTCCATGAATATATATTTTTTAAACCCTGCACATAAGCAACTTTGACTAATGGTGGAAAAATCATCAACAGGAGCCTTTCAGCTTTAATGAAATTTATAAGTGTTCTAAGTCTCTGATATCCTAGATTAGGCCACATAAAACATTTATTTAAACCTATAACCATTTAATATTTAAAAATAAATTAAATCATTTAATGGTTCTTATCTTCCATAGTCTCTAGGCAGTTGATAAGTGGTGCCCTTTTGCTAACCTAAAACCACATAGTGATTAGAAAAATTCTAATAGTTATGGTTCCCCACAATATAATACCTCTAAACCTATTAGCTTTGAATAGTTTAAAGTTTACATAATTTCATTTTCCTAGAAATTTAAATACAAAAAATAAAGTTAATGGCCTAATGGATTCATGGCTTCATGCCCCTGAGGCCTTGAGATCAAGACATGTGTCAACATCTTGTCAATATGGAGTGTTAACAAGGACATACATAGTGAAAAAGGATAATACACCCATACCTCTGAGCCTCCAAGTTCCTAAAATATCAATATTATTCCATGTAGCATAATCACATTAACTCATGACCCTAGAAAATATAAAATGAATCTATAAATCTAAAGTCTAGAGTGAACGAGAAATGGACAAGTGTAAAAATCCATGAAGTGCATAACTAAGGTTCATATAAGGAAAGACCAATATCAAATCAAAGAATCTAGTAAGCAAGAAAACACTAAATTGAAGCAGGGTGACAAAATATGCAAAATTAATGAGAATTTACCATTTAGAAAATATGAACCTATCAAATCTAAATCTCATAGTCAAATTGAAATGAGAATCAAATAAAAAACCATTAGTTGTATTAAATTCACATGAATTGAACATTCAAGGCATAAAATTTGGGAGATAAATTTTATTTTTGAGCTTCTCTATGACTAAAATCCCTAGTCTTCTAGTGAACCTATGAAGAGAATTTATACAATCTATAAAATAATTATACATCTCAAAATTGTTGAAATGGATTTATCTTCAAAGCAAGCATGCATTCAAGTTCCTTTTTCCCACTCTTTTATGGGAACTAATGAAATTTTTAAAAAAAATTATCTTAAGTTCAATTTCCCACCCTCCTTAGAATTATGAAATGCAGTCAAATTTATGGCCCCATATTCTACACATGACTAGTAAACCAAGTCTTGACTAGTCAATGTCTCGAGTATTATAACATATAAAGTAAATTAAAACAATGGTTGCTAAAATTCCAAAGGTTAAATCCTAAGGGAACCTTTTCTTCTTATGTAATTATCAAATTTAGGCATGGGATTAGGATCACCATAAATAGATTATAAATTTTTCTTGGTATCACATATGTACAAATGGAATGCGTCCCTTTGTTGGATATTTTATTGACCTCTGATAATATTTTTTCCCTGGGCAATACTATCAGTGTTAGGCTAAAGGCACAAATGTATAAATATGAACAAAGGCCTACCAAAGGAAACTTTTACATGATGTCTTATTTACTAGATGCTATCCTGGGTAATGGTCATTGGGTAAATGGAGAATTATGCCAACCATTTACCAAATATGTTGACAACAAAATATGTGAGGATTATCCCTTCATGTTCATCCATAGATTTAGAGTTTAAATCAAGAATATTTGTATAGAATTATATCCTCAAGTGTACCATGAAATTCATGGCACTTAGATTCCTTGACTATGTGATAACTTAAGGAGAAAAATTGGGAAATGGGAGATTATTGGTATTACCCAGACATGTTAATTATCAATATTGAAGGGACAAGGTCACCTTCTTTTTTCTTACCTCACCATGTCCCTGAAAAAATTATATAGTATGAAATAACTTACTAGATATATAACAACATAGATGAGGAGATAGGTTAGAAGAATTTGGCCTATTACTTTAAAACTCATATGAGTATTGGCAAGCTCTAATACATGGTAATATCTAACTTTAATCAAGTATGAATGGTGAGAACTAGATATAATTTTTGATAAGTCCTAGTTTAGAGAATGGGAACCCAAAAGGAAAATCAATAATTATCTCCAAACCCTAAGGGAGAAGAATAAGGTGAACCTTACATATGGTCACCATGGGTATGAACATCATGTAATTTTATTAAATGTATATGATGATTCATAAGTAAGTACATGAATGAAGAATAAAAAAATGCCCATGATGGTATCCTAGGCCATCCAATATAATCAATAGATTATAAAATACAAATCTAATTAAATGGCGTAATAGGCGTAGAAGGCATGGAGCCATCAGTGACCCCCATCTCAACCACATGATTTATCAAGACCAAGCCACCCACTATCTTATATAAGAGTACTTAGGTCCACATGAAGGGGAGTCTAGTGGCCAAAGGGAGGAGAAACTATAGATCAAAAATGAGATTCTTAGAGGGATCCCTAGTCCTTTGCCAACTTTTGGTCATCTAATTACCACTACCACACCTTTGGGCATAACTATTATAATGGAGAGAACCCCATATCCATAAGACAAGTAGAAGAGCATATTCTTAATGACAACTCTACCACCTCTCACAAAAGCTACACAAATAATACTTCTATGTTTTTTTCAATATTCTTTCTCATCTCTTCTATCCACTCATCCATCCCTTCAACTAAGACCGTCTCTATCCACTCCTCCTTCCACTATCATTGTTTCACCTTCCATCTTATCACTACCACCCATAATAGTAATTCTTACTATTGTGTCCTTTTTAATTATTTAATAATCACACTCACCTCCTATTTCTCTCATATCCACTTATTTGAGGAGATCTAAAATCTTTCCAACGTTCTCTAAAACTCAATAACTAGAGGAAATCCCATATTTTGGTCTTAATACTATAGAAGAATCACTTAATAAAGAGGAAGTAAAGGAATAAGATATTGTATTGGTGATGTTCTTAATGGATTATGACATAAATGAGGATGAAGATAATGTATAATTTTTTTATAAAAGAAGAATAGAGGGTGATTTAAGACTATTAAGTAGTCAGAAGCAAACCTTAGTCTTGTATAACATTTAGACTTCTATAGAGTGTAGCCACCAAGATGTATGACATTTTGAATAACATTAAGGTTAATAGAGGTAAAATCAATCAAAAATAAATAAAGTGCTCAATTCATGGCACCAATTTAAGGAATATGATAAGAGACTTACCTTTTTGATTCAATGTTCTAGGATAATTGCTTTGAACCAACTCAACTTGATGTCTAGTCAAGATGCAACATGGGTCTTAAACTATGTAATTACAAAAAGGGATTCTACTCTTACATGGAATAATCATATGAAGTATTTTTTATCACATTTGGTGAACTATGCGAACTAGGCCTTAGAAAATTTTAATGGCATGAGGGTCAATGATGTGATCATCTCTACATGCAAGTTAGTTAATAGAGAAAATTTTGAGACCCTCCTTAAAGTAGTAGAAAATATTTTTAAGGAGTAGGTTAAAGGAATATTATATATGACTAACAATGATATTTTTCAACTAATCAATTTTTATAAGCACCATGTGATAAAGGGTGAAGCCCTTACATTAGAGTTTAAGAGTTTGGAAGCAAAGCATGTGAGGTTCATGGATGAGACCATTAAAATATTCAAGCCTACCTTGCTTAATTTTGGTATTGTAAATAAAGAGTTTGAATCCACCCATGCATTATTTTAATAACTTAAGGCTAAGGATTTAGCTTTAGGTACATCACCTAAAAAATATCTAATTGTAAGTATTTCCATGTCATCACAGACTCCCTAATTTCCTAGATGTGTATTCATACATACTCTAGGTGGGTCAGTCTTAATCATTCAAGGAGATACAATGGCCACTTATGTTTCAACAGTTGTCACTCTATCAACTTTGGTGTCTACTTCTACCATGTTATAATTTTATTATTTGAGTATTGTTGCATTAGTGCTTTCTATCTTTCTAAATATGCATATGTATTTTCATTTTCTATTTGTGATGGAATTATTAGTTCCTAATTTATTTAGCATGTATATATTCTATTTTATTTGAAGAACTCTATTTTGAGTAATCATTATTATACATGTATACTTTGTATGAGATTATCATACAGTGTTATTTTTTAATATGTATTTTTAGACTTTGTTTGATCTATGAGGCCTTCCCCATGCAAGCTTATAAGTACTTGTATCTCCTAGTCCCAAAGGGAGCATAATTTTTGGCTATTGAAATCAATATGAAATTATAAAGAAATTATAATTGATCTCAATGTGCAAATCTTGATTCTTCTCTAAGCATATGGATTCTGTAATAAGTTATGTTATTTTAGTTTCTTAGTCTTTTATTCATGCATGAGTTATATTTTTAAAAAATATTTATTTGTATTGAGTTATTACTGAGCCAAAATTATTTTTCATATTAATCATAATCCCCCCTTGTAGATGTGATATTGTAATCTAACAAATGCGATAATATTTGATTTTATGTGTTTAATTTTGAGATATTATAGTTCCCTTTGACTCCTAACTAAATTTGATTATTTGTTTGCTATATTAATCTACAATAGACTTGGGTATTTGATTCCTTGTCCAACATCTATTTCAAGTACTAGTACAGAAAAGTTTCATCTGGTGTGGTTCACAAGCCTCCTTTTTTGCCATACCTTTTCTTCTTTTTTAAGTTTATTTTGGCCCTACCAACTTTAAGTTATATCCATTATCATTCCACCCATACCAATTATATTAATATTCATTCATGTTTTACTCATCCATGGTAAACAAACTATTTCACTCATCGTTATTCCACTAACAGGTTGTTCACAAAAATGCAAACCCCTTAACTTGTGCCTTGGAGTGAATTTCAATCATAGATCCTAAAACATTATAGGATTCCTCATAAATTTTTATAGGGTGTGCTTAAAAATCACATCAATAGTCATAATTTATATAGTCTCTTCCTCCTCATCTATGGTATAGTACAGTACACCAAGGATATCACTGATCCAAGTTCTTCCTTTGCTTCCTTTTCATTAGGTTATTCTTCTATATTAGTCAGACTAAAAGATGGTATTTCCTCTAGTTGTTGAGTTGTAGAGGAGGCTAGAAGGATTTGATATCTCCTCCAATACGTGGTTTGGGATAAATAGTAGGTGATTACGATGATGAAAAAATTGAAGGAGCCACAGTAGTAGGAACTATTACTATGGGTGGTGGTGATGGGATGGAGGGTGGCACAATGATAGTGGAAGGGGGAGTGGATAGAGATGGTATTGGTTGAGGGAATGGATTAGTGGATAGAATATATGAGAAATAATTTTGAAAAAAATCTAGAATAATTACATTTATAACTTTTGTGAGAGATGGTAGAGGTGCCATTAATAATGTACTCTTCTATTTGTTATGTAGAGATGGGGTTCTCTCCATTGCAATGGTTGTGACCAAAGGTGTGGCAGTGGTAATTGGATGAGTAGAAGATAACTAGGGACCAAAGAGACCTATTAAAATCTCCTTTCTAATCTATAGTTTTTCTTCCCTTTGGCCACTAGACTCCCCCTCTTGTGGATCTTCCTACTTTGGTGTAGAAGAGGGAGGTTGGCTTGGGATTGCTGAATTATATGGTTGAGTTGGTGGCCACTAATGGCTCCATGTCTTCTAAGCATGTTCTACCATTTCATTGGTATATTATTTTATAATATTTAGATTATATTTAATGTCTTTAGCTACCATCATAAACATTTTTTTCATTTTTAATACATGTCCATACCTCTGAATCATCAATTACATTTAATAAAATTATGTAATGTTCATACCCATGGTGACCATATGTAAGTTTCACCTTATCCCTCAAGGTTTGGAGATAATTCCTTATTTTCCTTTGGGGGTCCCATTATTTCAATTGGGATTCCTCAAAATTATATCAATTTCTGACATCCCATACTTGATTAAAGTGGGATCTTACCATGTATTGGATTTGGCCAATACTCAAAGGAGTCTTAAAGTAATATTCCAAATGATTATGGCCTAACTTCAAATATATGTTGGTATATATTTGGCAAGTTATTTCCTACTCTACAATTTTTTTAGGGATGTGGTGAGGTAATAACAAAAGAGGTTCCCTTATCCTTTTAATCCTAATAATTTTCATGTCAGGTTAATACAAGTAATCCCTCCATTTCTCAATGGTTATCCTCAAGTTATTACTATCACTTTAATTTTCACCCCTAATAAAGTTTTTTAGGCCTTATTAATTAGGTGATATCATGGAATCACTTATAGGCTATGGGTGGCCTAATTGGTGAAGTAAATCTCTAGATAGGGCTAGCTCCCTTGATGCTTCACCTAAGACTAATGACTAACTTACTAAAATTGTAAGAAAAAGGTAGAGAGAGAGAGAGAGAGAGAGAGAGAGAGAGAGAGAGAGAGAGAGAGAGAGAGAGAGAGAGAGAGAGAGAGAGAGAGAGAGAGAGAGAGAGAGAGAGAGAGAACTAAAAACAATAAAAAAACATGGAGGTGATATACCAAAATATAATCTCCTCTACTTGCATGTAATTTCACTATGAAATAAAAAGATTACAACTTAATTTATAAAACTTCAAAATAACATTTCCTACACAAGTGCTTCATATGAAGGTTATGGTAACTAAAAAATATATGGTGAAGGATCAAGAGGTTTAAGAAAAGACACTAATGACATTACCACATTTTAGATTTAGTATAACTATTTGACACACATCATATGACCTATGGAGATATGATTGACAACATAGAGGCATAAATTAAGAGGATGAATGCAATGAAGAAAAACAAGTACCACTGACATTCATCAAAAATATCAAAAACACTCGATTTAAGATGAATAAATTATAACTCAGTGTGAATTTATCTCAAAGTCAAATTAATAAGTATTAAGTTTGGCAGTGCTTTGTCATACACACTTTGAATATGTTTACAATGATATGCCTACCTACTTAAATAGGTAAAATATCTAGATTTTAGGGCTTGATTTGGACTTTCCCACTAATGGGGCCATTATAGATTGAAACATGACTGGAAAAGGTAGTCAAGGAAGTGAAAATATCTCCTCAAGATTACCATGGCCACCCCTACATAACTTTATACCACATTTCCTCAACCTACAACTTATATTATCTTTTTTTATGGATACATCTATTCTCATGATGAGTTCAAACAAATTCCACTACCCTCTCATCACTTTTATAGTTAAATTCAATTTACACCATGATTTGCACATCAAGCCATCTTGATTATATGAATCAATTTAGTTATGGATTTGATCCTTGACTTTTGATGGTTTTGATGGTCTGATGGGCTATTAATTTTAGGATGGTGCACTAATCGCATAGAATTATTTCACTCACTCTTTCCTTCATTACTAGGCCACAGCTTGTGCACTTAGTCCATGCCACCTCCACATGGTGGGACATCATTGACACTTAGGTTCCTTATATTTTTATAGGAGATTAGATCTTGGGGGATTCTCATTGGTTAAGCACCTATAAGTTTCATTATGTTCTTATAAGTTTGGAAGGATCCTAGGTTAATAGGTGCCCATGTGTCCTCCTTTGATTTGTTTTACAATTATCATGCTCTAATTGGATCCAAAGGATACACATATCCACATAATTGTTTGTGGTTCCCCCAAGGACCCAAAGTTAGATCTAACATTTTTTAAGGTGACCACATGTTAGGTGAAAATTTGATCTAGGAGATAACACTACTGACACCCCAAGAATATAATAAGGTCTAACACCTAACACTAAGAAGTTGTGATTAGTTCTTAGGTTGATGTTTGATACATGGTTCTCTCTGATTAGTTCTTATTCCTACAAGATTTAATAATTTGATACCCCAAAATATTGAGTTTAGGGAATAATTAGTTCAAATGTCACTTTTTGATTGGTTCCTAACTTCTAACAATTCAGATAACTCTAACACCCTAGGAACCTAACACTGGGAACTCACCAAAAGCTATGTATAAACCCTTTTACATGTGTTGAGATTCTCTAAAGAGCTATTTTGTGTCATTACTTTATTAGATCAGGGTTGGGAAGGCTGTGACAACCTCAAGAAGGTTTGTGGAAGGATGAGAAGGCCAAAAATATTTTAAGTGCAAACCTTTGGCCTCCTTCAATGTTTAGTTAATTTGATCAATTTTACTCTAGCCAAAGACCTTGAGATTGAAATATGGGTACCTACCACATGTATTTTTCTCTATGAATATAGGATATCAAGAAGTTACAATGTTTCTTATTCTCACTCACTTAGGAGCCTTACTACTTTGAACTTGGTAGATGGCTTTGGGATGTTGAGTTGGCAAGATTGTGCCATGTGGCATCATCCCACTAACCTTCTACTCTAATAGATTTTCATAGCTATAAGGACATTCCTAGGGATTTGGGTTATCAATATTTCACCAAGTGGTTTCATCTTGCTAACCCACTTACTTTGGCACTTTATACTTGTATAAATGTTTATGGGGCTTTGGGTTGCTAGGATTGCAACATGTAGAATCATCCCACTAACCTGGAGATTTATATTTCTACTGACATGAAACTTTCTTGAAAAAATTTTGAATAAAAATGACTGTCTCATTGAAATTTTTGCACATACTTAGGGCCCTAAAATGATGACATTTTCTCTAACTCATCTTTTTAGTAATGCTCCAACTTGTCTTTTGGGTATTCAAAATTTTTACTCGATGCTCAATCTTAAACTCCTTATTTATGGCCTTTTTCAAAAAAAAACTTTGATAATTTTCTCTAAAGATGAAAATCCTTAACAAATCTTCACATATTTTGTCAAAACAATTATTCTGAAGACCTAAACCTTCTAAGCTTTTGTATGAACAAAAGATCTGACTAACTCAACACAAATTTTTTAAAGATTGAAATACATGGGAAAAACTTGTGAAGCCTTTATAAAAATTGACATAATAAGATATCTAACTCTTCTTTACAAAAGACACAATGACAAAATTCTTAAAAAAGGTGTGAAAGCCAAATTTTTGAAAATATGATAAGTACCTTATATTCATGTTACTAAATTTAAACCATAACTCTGAAAACCCTTTATGCTTAACATAAAACCTTATATTGAGAAATAAAAGTCACTCTTGGCATTTTCTTCCATTTTTATCTAGTTCCCTTGATGTCCAATAGAGCTCAATCACATATCCTATTTATGGCTACAACCTATCAATCCACCTAGACTAGTTTGTCATCTTATGGTCATGCAGGCATATCCTTGGATCCTACCTCATCATCCTATGTAGGTAGTGGAGTTTCACACACCTATATTTTTAAATTATTGTGCATGACTATGTACTAAAGGTTATGTAGATAGTTGGTTACATAGTGTAGCTATGAGTTTGTGAAGGGCACAAAGGTGAGACTCTTTGATTTGGCATGGGACTTCACCATTTAAGTTTGATAGAGCCTATGAATAAGAACACACAAAAATATTTGAATATTTCAAGTGAAATATTCATGATTTATAATCACTTCCTTCGTACTCTTTATTTTACTACTTGAAATTGGGGAAACTCGCATGCTTTAACTCATGCATCATGTTGATACAATGGAGGATATTTACACTGGGCATGCATTGGAACTACTTATAGGAGTATATCAACACTTATTTGATATGAAATTATGAGCTAATTATTGAGTGTGGGTATAGATGGAAAACATATGTGCATCACCCTAGTTTTAGGGAACTTGACACTATACAAGTGTGTCTCTTTAAATAGTCTTGTTGTCATGGTTTTTGGAAAAAATGGAAACCGTTAGAAATCTAATTTTTACTAAAAGCTAATTTTTTGGACCTAATCCCAAAACCATCAATTTTTTGATAAATTTTTAATTAATTAATTAAATTTAAGTGATTAATTAAAAATTCACAACCAAAATGCTTTTTACCCCAAACTATTTTAAAATGCATTTGAGCCTCCCATGTAAAAATCCATTAACATTTTTGGCAATTTGTAAAATTAGTTTAACTTTTTATAAATTGTAAAAATGCATGTTACTTTTTAAAAAATTATGCAAATTGTAATTTCCTTTTTTTGCTCAGTATAAATTATAAAATCAATTTTGCATTTTGTGCAATTTGTAAATTTCTTTTTCATCCCCATGCAATTTGCAAATTTGTTTTAGTTTATGTGTAAATTGTAAATTTGTTTTGAGTTTCCATGAAATTTTCAAAATATATATGAGTTTTCATGTAAATTATAAAATTGATTTCTGATTTCGTGTAAGTAAAATTTGTTTTGAGTTTCCCCTTTTTGTGTAATTCCATATTCTATTTTCACAAGTCATGTAAATGTAAATCACACTTCCATAAATCATCCAAATGTATATTACACTTATATGAGCCCTGTAAATTAAAACCTACACATTTTAATTGCCTTTTTCAATGGTGAAAACTATCGTTGCAAATTCAACTCTCTTTTTCACACTTGCATGTAATCTCTTTTAATTTTTTTGCTAATCATGCAAATACAGTTATTTTCTTAGGCCATGTTAAATGAAGTTTGTCTTCCCTTATAAAAACTATTTTTAACCTACCTACTCTACTCTAGAAATTTTTAACCAATTAAAAATTGGATTTCTATTTTTACTTCTAACTACCATCCACCAAAAGAAGTTTTATCATTAGGGAAAATAATTTATTTTAATTTACATCTCATATAGAAAAAGCCATATAAGTGCATTCCAGTGAAAGAGGAAAGAAAAAGGAAATATGAAGATTAGAAATAAGAAGCTTTTTTATTTTATATCTTCCAAATTCACTAAGAGAAAAATATACCCAGCTCAAAGAATTTAAAGATTAAAAAAAAGATAAATTTAAAGATCATAGTTTGATTTTTAATTTTTAATTTTTACTAGTCAAGAAGTAGGTCGTATGGCCATATAAAGGCACCCCAGAGAAAAGGAGAAGATATATATTAAAACTTTCAAATAGGTATTTTCAATTGTTTTAACCAAGAAAAGGTCATACGATGCTAAGAAGGAATAAAGAATATTCAAATTTTGGTTTTTGTTTACCTAAACTCCAAACTATATGACCAATCATACGAATTGCATGGGAGGAAAGATTTGCAAGTTTTTGTGAAATTTATACTTTTTTCTTGTTTCTTCTTATACAAAGAAATGTATAACCTATTGATGTGAAATATGGAAATTTAAAAATTCATTTTGGCTTTTTTTGGGTAAAATTTGAGTCATACATCTATTGTACAATTAGTCATACACCCAAGGGGAGATAAGTTAAAATGAAAATTTATTATCTAAAGTTTTCATTTGACCATATGAAAATGGTATGGCCAAATAAGTTAGGGAAGATAGAAAAAAAAGTGATAAAATTATTTTTAACTTATTTTGTGTAAAAAGAGAAATGTACAGACTTGTGGAGGAGAGAGAAAATAAAATTAAGAGAAAATTATTCTTGATTTGAAAATTTATAATTCTTCTTTGCTATAATTTTTGTTGTACAATAGTGTCCAGAGAGGAAATAAAAATGCAATTGGTAGATTTTAATATTCTTGTTTTATGCCTGAGATAAAAATATAAAGTTAAAAAAATCATATTTTAAAATCAAAAAATGAAAATTTGTGAAATCACATTTCATCTCATTTGTGCTTGTTAGAAAGGTCCATTTTATGGATGTGGAATAATTGATCAAACAAGAAGTCAAAATTGAGAATGATAATTAAGTGAGAAATTGAAATTTGTTAGGTGGTGTTGAAAATGCATCAAAAGGAATTTACATAGGTAAAATTATGGATTGGTAGCAGTGTTAATTAGGCATGGAATTTCATTGAATCATTTTTTCAAAAGGTTCATGTGGAAGTGGACAAATCAAAACCTATAGGTGATAGGCATATGTATAATGTATAGACATGCAGGTAGAGTTTAATAAGGTGTTTCAATTTATTTTCTTTATTTCTTAATTTTGAAAGTAAATAAAAGAAATTGGCATTAGAAATTGATAGTTAAGAAAATAAATAAATAATTTATACTCTTTACTTTTCAAAATTTTGAAAGTAAATAAAAGAAATCTAGTGATTAGGGTGTGTATAAGAATACCTGATAGAATGTGCACATGAATCCAAATGAAAGTGAGAACTCTTCTTTGGATAGGAAGGAATAACCTACAAGTAACACAGACACTTGAAAGGGGGTTGTTAGATGGTTGGTTAAGTGGACTTCCTAGTGTGTGCTAGATCTAAGAAGTGTAAGGCTTGCTAGGAGGTTTTCAAACCACTTTTTATAATAATTAAGTCTAAAATGATAAAATAAGATATTTACATTTAATGATAAGAAAGTAAATATGCACTAAAAATAAATGATAATTTGTGTAGTAAATAAAATGATCAAATTTAGATGCTAAAATGGTTAGGGCTAAATCATAAAAGGTCCTATGATAAAAAAAACATAAAAAGTGGGGTTTGATTGGTGGCATAAAGGTGGATATTATTTGATGGAAAATATTACCACAGGGAAACATCGGTGGTTAGGGTGAATCATATATTGTTAGGGTGAACCATAAATGGTTAGGAGAACTGTCAGTGGTTACCTGTGAAAATTTGGAGATGAATAAGTTAAAAAGTTTAGATTAGGGGTTTTGGATAGACAAAGGTGGATATAAGGCTAGAAAATTGAAAATGGGGTACAGGTAAACTAGATAAGATAATGATATTAAAACTAAAGCAAATCAAATGACACAAGCACAAAATACCTATAACTAATTGTAAGAAGTTTAGAGTGATGCAACCAGAGTGACAGTGCTTTAGACCTTTCAAAGTGATTTTAATAGAGTTTTAGATCTCTAGTGATGATGCTCACTCACTGATATGGATGTTGGATACCTAAAAGAAAGCTTGAATACCTGATAATTGATATTTCATCTCCTAATCCCCTACTTTTTTACTTCTTTTATAGGAAAAATTTACTAAATGGGATGAGATAAGTTGATAATTTGATCAAGGGTAAAGTTGCCTATTTTTGTAGATTTAAAATCTTTGTTTTAAAGACAATTTACCATGTGGGAAGTTGTCAATCTAACACAAATATCTAGCATGCTTTAAAGTTAGTTAAAGCTAAAGAAGGGACCTAACCATCAACGGTTACCCTAACCATCGACAGTTCATAGGCCAGGGGAAAAATTAATAAAAAAAGGTGAAAAAAGGTGGTTTAAATGATAAGCAAAAATGGGTTTGGTAAAGTTATGTTCATAAATGGGCCTAGTTATCATTCCAAAGGTGGGGTGACACTAAAAAATATCATGTGTAATTTTTAGGTGTCTACATTTTTCCCCTTTTTGTTGTGTAATTTGGGCAAGTTGTAGAATAAAAATAGGAAGCTAGTCAAGGTCTAGGTCTGGTTGCCTTGAGTTGTGAGAAGAGGTATCCCCCCTCAAACTGAGAAATGATTGAGAATAAAATAAATCAAGTCATGGTTTGATAGGTAAAATAAGGTGGTTGAGTTAGTTGAGGAGATGTGAGCTCACACATAAAAAGTGATGAAGAGTGATATCAATATCACGTAATGACTAAATTTGCCAAAGTTGAAAAATAAAGTTGGGGTCTAGAAAGCCAAGAGAGGATAACTGGTCCACAACATTAGTCATAGTTGATTAGGTTATGCCTTTTAAGTGATCTATGCAAATTTGGGTAGGTTTTAGGTATCCAGGTTAGGAAGTACTCCTAAAAAAGAACCCAAATGGTTGGGTCATGCATGAGTTGGTGCAAAGATCAAATGGTCAACTTGGCAAAATTGGTCAAAACATTCAAATGATAACACAATTGTAGTGCAAAAGATGTGAAATATCTAGTTAAAACATCTAATCATCAAAGAGGAGGTGGTGAGGAAAGGAGGTAGGGTTGGAGAGGTGAGGTAGCTGAGTTGACTCTAACTGCACATGGTGAGTGGATGATACCTATATAGTTCCCTAGACACCCAAATCCAAAATAAATTTAGGCCAAATGTAGTTCTAGGTAAAGGTAATTTGAAGGGGTTATAAGGTTTGTGAGAAAAGTAAGAAGAAAAGAAAGAAAAAGGGAGAAAAAAGAACCTAACCATGGATGGTTAGGGTGTCTTAACCATAGATGGTTATGATAAAACCCTAAAATATTATAAGGTAAAAAGAAAAAGTAAATATTTATTTTGCTCATTTGAATTTTGGTTATTTGTGAGCTTGAGCTTGGGTGATTGTGACTAGTGACTAGACCAAGAACTTGTTGAGGTGGAGATTGTTGAGTGGGTGAGGGCATGTGTGAGAAATGGATAGATGATAAGGACATAGTTAAGGAGGGGTGAGAAGGATCCAACCACACCACTCAATTTGGAATGAGGTAGGTTCTATTTTCAATTATCTATAATAGTGAAAATTAAGGATAGGAAAAGTTAAAAATAGGATAAAATTGAAAAATTAGGGGAAATAAGATAAGTGTGCCGTAATGCCCTAGGGTGTTAAGTAGAGGGAAAATTAGAAAAATGAGGTAAAAAAATAAGGTATAATAGGTAAATAAGGTAAATAATGAGGACTTAGGTAGGTAAAGTGGTAAATTAGATGTTTTGATAGGGGATTGAGGGTGATAGGTAGAGAAGGCAATAGGGTTTTGTTATGAGTGGTTACATATAGTAACCATTAGTAGTTAGACTCTAACCATCAATGGTCAACATGGGTGGTCAAATAAGGCCCTAAAACCATTGATAGTTCCTTGAATCATTAATAGTTAGCCAATATAGGTCTACCCCTTAGGCTAAGAAAGGTAAGAAAGGGTAAAAAGGGGGGAAATAGGTCAAAGGTCTAAGAGAGAAGTTAGGTTTGTGGTTTAAATGGGTTGAAAGAGAGAAGAATAGGTACAGAGAGATTATAAGTTAAAGAGGAATAATATTGAAGAGTGGTGATGGGTAAGGGTTAAGTAGCATAGATAGACTAACAGAGTGGTGTAGGAACATGAGTGGATCTAGATGAGGGATTGAGTCCTTAAGATATTTGATGACTATCGAGATAAGGTGATGGATGCCAAGTGGAGGTAGATGGAGGTTGTTAGCCTAAGGGCCATGTGACACTACCAACACTTACCATGACATGCTATGATGATTGTGGCCCTCATTAAGAGATGAGACCTAGCCATAAAGACCTTTTTGTCCCTGACTAGTGAGATGTCTATTCTATTATAGGAAATTTAGATGATTACATGGCTACAAATTCAAGGGGAGCTGATATACCACATGAAGAGTGATGAGCATATGATTTAATGGAGTAGATATATGGTCATGATTGGTAGAAGGCTAGATTTTTTATGGGAGGTCTATGCTATGGGCCATTATATCAAAGGGCCCCAGATGATAGGTGTTTGATTACCATGATGATGATATGTATCTCTTATTTTGTTGTTACACATTCAAAAAGTGGTCGATTCCCAAGTTTGTTGTTGGGAGTTTTGATAGAGATGTTTTTAGGGGTATCATATTTAGATGGGAAACTATAATACTTGTATAAATTTATTGGTATCTCTAGGCTTTTATAGTGAGGAGATGATATGGCATCAGAATTGGGTTTATGATCCATTACTGGGCATATGAGCACACATGGGTGTTGAGACTAATTAGACTCTCATGGGATGGATTTGCACCTACTAATTATAAAATTGGTTTTATATGATGGCACAAAGATATATCATAATCAAGGGCTGGTGGTGGAGTTAGGGATGTAGAGTGGTTCTAAGATTAGTTGGAGGGTTTTATTGCTTTAAATATCATATGGAGGCCATATTTAGATTGGCCTATATGGACAGGGTACAAGTACCATATGTTATCATTATAGATATTGTGATGGGTGTACGGTAGGTGAGATGGGGAGATAGAGTGGATCCTCATAGATTAAGTTTGGAGATAGTTCAGGCACTATAGGATATACCTCTAGATGTTATGCACTATAAAAGGGAGGATGTAGAGAAGGATTTACCTAAGCCACAACCAAAGGAGGGTTTTCTTGATTTTGAGGAGCTACCTACTAGAGCTCATATTGATGATGTTAGAGCCATAAAGAGATATATAAGGTGGTACTAGATGAGGTACACAACTATAGATTTTAGTTGGGGGGTGATGGGGAGGGACCTATGGATGTGGATCTTACATAGGCATAAGATACAGGTGATCAAATGGTGGCATCCCTTTCAGTAGCACAAGCCTAAGTGACTACTTTGTAGGTGTAGATTACCATCTTACAAGGATAGGTTGCCTCTCTAATAGGTGAGTGGGATCAAGTGAGGGCCAACCTCATGATGGTCACTCAAGAGAGAGATGTTTTATGGTAGAGGGTATGGGTGTTGGTTACAAGAGGAGAAGGAGCTCTTGACATGGTTTTAAGGATGTGGTATGCAACCACCATTAAGGAGTTGAGATACTATGAGGAGATTTTATTCACCCAATTACTTGATATTATGAGGTATGATGAGTACAAGACTAACCTTGTAGGGGGACCATCATTGGCTATACTAGGTTAGTGGGTAGTGATTGCAGCATAGGGAGGTTCATCAAGGGGTCTACCACTAGATAGTAGATCAGGTGCAGGTGGTTCTAGTTATGGTACCACAAGCCCATGATGACACTTATATGATGTGCATTATTTTTTGATATGTATATATGTATTTTCATATTAGCCTATGTGCCAAATATGCAAGATGTGCTGATGAGAGTGAGAGAGACATAGATAAATTTGTATCATGTTGTTTTATGATATTATAACTTTATGATCATGTACATGGATTGTTTTATGATTACGACATGTTCTATTTTCTTGATGAGATGTTAGCTTAGGCATGATGATGTTGTTATGATGTTATGGTTGGATTTGATTATGATGATTATGTTTATGATATTTCTGATGGGTACAATTATGTTGTGGAGCATGTTGTTGACTATGATCATTATGCTTATGTGAGTCATGAGGTTGATTATGAGATGTTATGTTGATTGTCATGTGATTGTGGTTATGATGATATGATGTTTAGGATAGTGGTTATTATTTAGATGATGTTGTGTTATGTTATGTATGAGCACAATTTCCTATGATGCCTATGATATTGATCATGAGATATGATTTTGATGTTGATGGTATGATGACGTCATTATATGTTTTATATATGATCAATATGGTTACATTGAATGTTACTATGATGATTATGAGGTTTATGATATGTTTTTAATGATTATTCAGATGGTGATTATGTTGATCTTAACATTATTAGGATGATTATAATGATATGTAAAATGAATGTTGGATGTTTAATGTATGATGTTTGATTATGATGTAGATTATTATGTTTTATGTTGAACTTAAGGGAGTGATAGATGACTTTGATTAAGATGCGATGATAGGTGGAAGTGTAGGAAAATGACCATGTCAAAAGAAACACTTTAATGGGTCCATATGTCCCAATAAATGCTTAAGAAGTAGGTACATTATTTTGATTAGCAAGGACCAAATAAGAAGAATCCACAGTTGGATTGGCTTAGTGAATAAAATCTAATTGAGCATTTTGTAAGAGTGTGTTTGAATTGATAACAAAGTTGTCTTGATCACCTTGTATAAAGTAAGCTCATAGTCCCTTGAGTTTAGAGAGGATTGAAGGAAATAGGGGTGAAAATTGAATGGTTTAAGGGTTAACCTAATGTGGGTTAGCTTACCTCATCTATAGGTGACCAAAGGGATGTAATAGACAAGTCCATGCCTTATAATAATGTGTAGACCGATCAATGTAGGAAGTCTACCAATGTCATGTATAGGAGACAATTTTAGTGTGATGATATTAAAAAAATGGCATTGTTAAGAGCCAATTGTCATATACTTACTCATATTCTTGATAGAATTTGACTCATTACTTTTGTTATTGGAGTAGGTGGTTAAAGTTGATCGATGTAAGAAGCTTAAAATGTTATTTTTTCTTAACCATCCTTCAAGGGAGTGGTCTAAAATTTTAATTTGTATAGTTATCTTTCAAGTGAGCATTCTATTTTTAAGCAATTTTGAATTATAAGGGTAGTTATCCTTCAAGGGAACAGTCTGCATTGCTTGAGGATTAATGATTTAGAAGGCAATTTATTTTGACATAGATAAGTTTATTAGGCCAAAGGGTCCACCATTATGGAGGCAAGAATTTTGCACAAGAGGTAAATGATAAATAGAAGGAAGGGGTTGAGAAACAACTAACCATGGGATTCCATCTATTGAAAGATGAAAAGTATCCATGAGAACCATGTTCTAGGTAGATCCATAGTACCCATACTTAAGATTGGGATTAGATGTTTATGATAGATAAATCAAGTGGTTCTTTATTTTAATCAAGTGTTCTCAAAGGATAAGTGTAAATGAAAGGGAGGGTATAATATCATGAACCAAAGGATGAGCTTAAGTTAGAGATAAAAGTGAGTATGATCTTGTTTAGCAATAGAAAGGATGTAGATGAAAAGTATTGATAGGTTTAGGCTCTATTTTGACCTCAAGAGAGGATAAATGGTAAGCATTAAATCCATACTTATTGGTTATAATATAGGGTCTTAACCAATTGAAATTAAACTTGCCCTTTTTGGTCTTTTCCATGTTGGTGACATGTTGGTTTTCTTTAAGGACAAGGTCACTGATGTTAGAATCTCATTTTTTCAAATGTTTGTTATAGGTGTGCTTAATTCACTCCTAATAAACATAAAGGTGATTGAGGGTGGCCAAGAAATGTTCATCAAGAAGTTCTAGTTGTACGAAGAATTCTTATCAATAATCACTCTCAGAAAGGATTTCATGTAAGGATACATGAAGTGAAGGAATTTTAACTTTGAGAGGTAGAACTGCCTTGGATACATAGATGAGGGAGAAAGGTGTAACTCCTATGGTGTCTCTAATAGTAGTGTGATAAGCCCATAAAGAGAATGGGATATGGAGGTGCCAATCTTGACCAAAGGCACTGACCACTTTGGTGAGCATTTTGATAAGGTTTTTATTGGAAGCTTTTACCTATCCATTGGTTTGTGGATGATAAGGTGAAGAGAAGCTTAAATCAATGCCAAAAGCATCACAATGTGCTTGGACTTTTCTATTTTTGAAAGACTTGCCATTATCAATGATAATTTTATGATGGAAACCAAAGTGGAAAATGATATGATGATTGATGAAATCAATGATTTTTTTAGCCTTTATTGATATGAGTAGGATGGCTTCCACCCACTTGGTGAAGTATTCCATGGTAGTGATGGTATATTGATGTCATTATGAATAATGGGGGTTAATTTACCTAATAAGGTCTAGACCCCATTATGAAAAGGGAAAAAAATCTTGAGATAATTGAAGACTATGGGAAGGTGCATGATGAAGGTTGGCATGATGTTGACACTTGATGCATTTCTTGACATAATCACAATAGTCCTAGTTAAGTGTGGACCAATAGTAGCTGAGGTGAAGAATACGCTTGGAAATATCCATACCACTAAAATGGCCCCCACATATGCCATCATGGGCTTCCTTGATGACATGAGAAGCTTTATGACTATGAAGGAAATGAAGAAGAAAGCCATTGAAGCCTCACTTTTAAAGTATGCCTCTTAGTATGATATAATGAGAAGTGCCTTAGATATAAGTTATCTGGGCATTCTATGAAAGATCAAGTGGGAGAATGTTGAGGTTAAGATAATAAAAAAATTGGTTATACCAAGTGTCAAAAGCAGATGTTTCCACTCTAAAATGGTAATAAAATTAGAACTAATATAAGATGCAGTAACAAAGTAGTAGATGGTAACAAAGAGTTTGGACTCAGTGGGTTGAGATGGTATTTGGGAAGTAAGAGAGGCCATGATATCAGTGAATTTATTGGTTGATCATAGGTTGGATTGGATATCATAATGATCAAACAAGGCCAAGAGTGTGTCCACAAGTTTTTATTTTAGGAGAACATAGTTTTTACATTAATAAGCTTGTGTGACTTAGTTAATGACAAGTTGAGAATCCCCAAAGATGATAAGTATTTTGACTCCCAAAGCCATGGAAGTTTGAATACATATGACTAAGGATTCATATTTATCCATGTTATTGGTGCAATCAAAGTCAAGCTTAGAAAAAGGGAAAGTGGTTCTCCATTAAGTGGGATGAAAATCACTCTAGCGCCCCCCACCTTTTTGTCATTTAGATCCATCAAAAAGCATGGACATTTAGTAGGTGGGCTCCTTCGATTAAATAGTTGTTATAGACTCATCTGGGAAGGTAAGTAGAAAGGGTTGCTTGTCAAGTAGAGGGGATTCAACTAATTAGTCAATAATAACCTACCCTTTGATGGACTTTTTTGGGAGAAACTCAAGATCAAACTTAGGAAGAAACATGAGCCTCTTTTTCATACATTGGTTTTGATATGGCTTAGAGTGTATATACTTTAGAGGGTTAATGTTATTGATGACATTATTTTTGTGACTAAGAAGATAATGGTAGAACATGGAGGCTACAAAGACTAAGGCAAGGCTAAGTTTTTCTAGATGGGTATGTCAGGTCTCATATTCAAATAAGGTATAGATGATGTAGTAAATGGCCTACTCCTTATTTTGGTCATCATGATGAGTGAGCATGGATCCCAAAATGATCAATGGTGGATATGTATAGGTAAAAAGGATAATATTCTTTAGGGGGAATGGGGACAGGTGGAGAAAGAAGATAATATTTGATTGCATCAAAGGCTTGTTGACATTTTTTGGTCCATTTGAAGGAGACACATTTCTTTAAGAGATGGTTAAAATGTTGACAATTATCAAATAGTTGAGAAATAAAATATCAAATTTATTGAAGTTTGCCTTACAAGTTATGAAGTTGCTTCAAGTTAGTGGGAGGAGGCATCTCCAAAATGGCTCTAACTTTGGTAGGGTTGACTTCTATTCTACAAAGGGAAATGATAAAACCTAGCAGTTTTCCTGATAAGACCCCAAAGATGCACTTCTTGGGATTAAGCCTAGCATGATAGCAGATTAGTCATTTGAAAATGATTGAAAGAATAGTGAGCTAATATTTGTGATGTTTAGATTTCCCAAGAATATCATCAACATAGTCCTCAATAATATTATGAATGAGAGTGTGGAAGATATATGTCATGGCCCATTGATAAGTGGCCCCATCATTCTTAAGGTTGAAGGGCATGACCCAATAGTATAAAGTTCCCCAAAAAGTGATGAAATAAGTTTTATGTTGATTTGTAGGACTTATGAGGATTTGATTTTATCCTGAGAAACTATCTATGAGGGATAGCATTTCTTGGCCAGCCATGAGATCAATAAGTTGGTCGATGTTAGGTAGGGGAAAGTCATCCTTAGGGAAAAAAAGGTTAAGGTCCTAAAATTAAATGTAGAGGTGAAGGCCTCCTATAGGTTTGGTGATAGGAATGATGTTGAAAACCCATTGTGGATAGTCAATATGCTAGATGAAATTAATAGATAAGAGGTGTGGAAGTTCTTTAATAAGAATAGCTATGAGGGGATGCATGTGACAAAGTTTTTATTGAACCAACTTAACCTTAGGATGGGTGATGATGTTATAGAGAGTGATGGAAGGGTCAATTCTAAACATGTTTTAGTAAGACCAAGAAAATTCTATGCTATGGTCATGGAAGAAAGAAGGATAGTCTTGCCACTCTTTAAGAGTCAAATATTGGCCTATTTTTATGATACGAGGATCTTCTTGGGTACCCAAGTTAACATTGATGGTTAATTAATTTAGCATGGTTTGGTTTTTAAGAGTGAGAGATTTACAGATAGAAGAATACCCTATACTAAGGTAGGTGAGGATGGAAGAATCATCTTGGCATTGGATGTCATGAATTATGGGTGAGTCATGATCGATTGTCTTGGGGTGGATGAAAGGAAGGGTTTTAGTATGGCCACCTTGTTGATAGGTCAATGGACCTAAACTAATGGTATTAATAAAAAAAATTATATAGGATGATGTTAAAGTCTTTAGATTTGGAAGATGAGCTTGGTGAGGATGGAGTCTCTTCAGTAGGGGTGGCAATGGGTTTTGGTGATGTGGGTTCTTCTGGTGGTTTGAACCCAAGCCCAAAGAACTCATGAGATTTTTGAGTTTTGATGATGGGTAATTCATGAGGTCCTTATTTCTAAATGCCCATACCAAATCCTTTACAAGCATAGTGATGAAGATAGGTTTTGGCAAAGGATGGATTGCTTAGATAGGAGAAATTAGAGGTGAAAGGTTAAATATACAAAGCGGTGGTGGGAGCAAGGAGTGGTCAATCAAGTCCCCCATAGACATGTTCAATTGTTGGGGAGCCTAAAGGGGATGATGGTTATGATGTTGGGATCATAATAAGGGTAATTTTTAAGATTCCCATATTCATGCAGAGTGGGAAGAGCATTTAAAGCCAAAATTTGATATTTCCCAAGTGAAAGACATTAAAAAATTGATTGCAATGGATCTTCAACTAGAATTTGAGAAGAGGGAATGGTTGAGCTTATTGATGCCTCATCATTATTGAAGGTATAGGTATAGATGTTTTGGGTTGGTGTGGATGTTTGATTAGAAGTGGATGGTGTGGAAGATGAAGAAGGAATGAGAACATCATTGGGATGATATGTCATATTGTAAGAGGTAAAGTGACTTAGATCAGCTTTAATTGTAATAATTTGGTCCTGATGCTCAAATTTGACACATCAATGTAGGGTAGAAAGGACATAGTGCATAGCTTGAATCTAAGGGCATACAAGTAACACATTGTATTAGAACTGACCTTTGATGACATAGAATAACTTAGGAATGGTGCAAGGTCCCAAATGGATATGAAGAAAAAAAAGTCCCTAGGGTGGTGGCTATGGTATCATTGAAAAAGTGAATGACTATTGAACTCTTAGAAACAATGTTTTTAGGTAGTTTTAATTGATCATATACATGGGAAGAGATGATGTTGATGCTCACTCCCCCATCAATCATTAACTATTTGATGCAAGTTTTATTAATGTATGTTGTGATGAATTGGGAAGGGTCTAGATCTTTTTCTTGGAAAGATGGAATCTCAAAATCTTAAAAGGTGACAAGGGTAGAATGGTGGAGAACTCTAAAAAAAGAGGAAAGAGGTTATGGATCATTTGGTTGGATGTTTATAGAATGCAAAGCTTATATTAATACCTAATGATGTTAGGGTGAGGTGTTGATTAGATCATAGAGACTCATTTTTGTCAGCATTTGGTGAGTTTTTTTAACATGAGATATTGGATGAATGGAGTGGGGTTGGAAGGTGGAGATCCCAGAATGGAGACTTTAGGTTTGGATGGTTGTGAGGGTGATGATACTTGGGTTTGGTTGGTGGGTTGAAATGTTAAAGGATAATTCCAAGGGATGGATACTTTGGCTTTCTCTTTTTCCTTTTGTTGGGCCCGAGAATGGGTAACCATATGAATTGTATGGATAAGAGGTTCTTACATTTGCTTCGGCTCTTCTTCTTTACTCTTAGGTAAGGGAAAAGGAGTTAATTAGATAGGTGATTTAGATAATGGAGTAGGCATTGGAGGTTATTCTAATATATTTTCTTCATCCAAATGATTATGGATAAGTGTTTGGATAGCCTTACAGTTTTCTATATCATGCCCAAGAGTCTTATGGTAAGGACTAATCAAGTTATCATTAAACCAAGTTGGCTTAGGATAATATGGGTCAAATGTTTTGATTGGGGGGTAAGTTGATAGAGGAGGTTTGTAACAACCTTTGTAAAATAGTGGTAAGGGATTCCAGTAAAGGTGAGGTAAGTTTTAGGATTGGTCTCTTCATGGAAGCAGTGCTTGGAGTGATTTTGGTTTATGGGTGTGGTTGGGTTTACTTAGATATGATTAGCTTATGGGTTGAAGATTTAGATGAAGATTTTTTTTATGATGAAGTTTTGGTTACTGGTGGGAGATTAGATGGAGACAAGTTGTTTAAGAAGGATGAAGGACTAGAAGGTTTGGTGATTAAAGATGGAGAAGAAGAAGATGGTTGAATAGTGGAAGGATGTGGTCCTAATATATAAGGTAGATGTGAAGGAGCTGGTATGGGCTTAGTTTGAGGTAAATTTTTAGGTAATCATTCCTTATTGATGGACTTAATTGGAATTATCTTTGATGATCTTGAGGGAGTTAAGTCCAATCTTAAAGGAGGGTGAGAGTGACTAGGTGTGGGAATAATCCCCAAGTTCTTGATTAGTTTGGTGGAAGAAACATGAGGCAAATTGGAAAATTTAAATGGAGGTTTTTGAGATGGTTTATTTATGAATTTAGAAGAGGTAACTAGTGAAGGGGTTATAACGGGTGTAAGGGTATACTTAGGCATAGTTGAGGACTCAAATTTGCTTGGATAAGAAAGGCCTAGTTGATGTCAAAAGGTGGCTCAATCAAAGTTAGGTTGGGATGTGAACTCTAAACTTTGAACTAACCTTGATAAGGGATTATAAATGGGTATAGTTCCTTGATCATTAGTCTTGAAGCGTAAGCCCTTAGGTGGAGAATAAGGAAGGGATATGGTGGGAGGTATAATTTTGGTTTTGATATAGGTAGGTGGTTCCAAAAGTGATGATTGGGAAGACAAGGTAACAACTTCTTGTGGAATGGTTTTCAAAGAGGGTATAGAAGATGTAGGTGTGGTGCTTTTGGATAACGTTTTTGTTTTGGCTAGAATGTCCAAAGAAATTGGTGATTATTCTATTTGGCTTGGGAGAGTAAAGGTAGTGATTGAATCAATATTAGCCTCTTTGGGTATTTATATCAAAGGAGGAAAGGATGAGGCTATGGCTTCACTATTTGAAGAAAGAGAGGAAATTGGTTCTTTCATTTGGGTATCAGAAGGAATGGATGGAAATTTGGTTTCCTTTGTTTGGGTGGTAGAGGTAGTTGTTTCCTCAATAATGGTCACATTACTGATAACATTGATTGTATGTGCTCCCTATGAGTTAGATGATTCGGGCTTACTATCATGATGTTGTGTGGAAGGATCATGGTTTGGAAAAAGCTTTTGGAAAGTGTCAAGAGATTTTTTAGGGGGAGTATTGGGGTTATCAAATACCAACTCTCCACTATCAATGAGATTTTGGACAAGACTTTTAAAGGTATTACATCTATTGATGTCATGTCTAATAGTTCAATGAAAAGCATAGTGGTCATTTTCATTATACCACCCAAGTAGAGGGTGAGAAGATTTGAATTATTGAGGTGGTTTGATTGGTGCAAGTTGGATATGATTGGCCTTGAATAGTTTATCTAAAATAGATGCATATGGTTCCCCAATGGGAGTATATTGTTTTTTAGATGCTTAGTTTTGGGTTCAATTTTGTTGATAAGGAGGTTTGGGAGAGTTGTTTTGATTTGATTGGTTGATAATTGGTGGTGGTGAAGTTTTCAAAACCACTAAATTTATAGATGCCTTTGCCTTGGTATTAGGCTAATTGGTGGTTTTGATTGAGGGAGAATCATTAGGTTTAAAATTGGAATTCTTATTATGTACTTTTAGTTTTCCCTAATCAATGGCATGGTTTTCAAGTTTTCATGACATGGTGAATGCTTCATCAAATATTCAAAAAAATTGACTTGGAGAGTGGGTAAGATATGCTTAGAAAAACCACTAGAGAATAGTTTAATTAATTCAGGTTAGGGTAAGGTAAAGGAAAGTTGGTTGATGAGACCTCTCCATCTAGCCATAAAATTAATAATGGATTCCTCCTCAAATTGTTTGATGTAATAGAGGTCAGTTATGGAAACCTTTTTAGTTATTTTGATTGAGAAATGTTCCAAAAAGATTTGGGCTAGTTAGGAAAAGGAGAAGATGGAGTGAGTAGGGAGATTGTTATACCAATCCAAAGTAGGTCCTGATAAAGACATTGAAAAGGTTTAGAGGAGAGCATCATCATATGTGATCAAATAACATGAATGAAGGAATTCCCTTAAATTTTTTTGTGGGTCCTCTTTTCCTTGAAATTTAGAAAAAATTGGAAATTCCCATTGAGGTGGATAAGAGTGGATGCAAACGGATGGGTGGATAGGTTTGTTGAAAATTAGGTCATAGGATAAGCGCTTATGAGACCTATAAATTGATGACTCTAAGTTAGTCATTTTATCCATTAGCATTTTGATCAAATCTAGTTGAGGTTGGGAAGATGCATAATTGAAGGGTATATTCTATTGGGGTTGAGTGGTAGATATGCAAGGATAAGTGGTAAAATGCATGGAAGAGGCCACATATTGGTAAATAGTAACAAGTGGTTGAGATGGTGCCACATATGAACTAATTGGTATAAATGGTTAGGTGGATGGTGGTATATACCCTTATTGGTAGGTTGTCATAGGTACTTGTTAGGGAATGGATATAGGTTGGCTAAAAGGTAGGGTTAAGGTGATAGGTAGAGGTTGGGTAGGTTGAGATTGTGTGGTGACTCTAGTGATGATGGGTGGAAGTGTTTGAGATATAGACAACACTAGGTTTTGAAATGGGGTAGTGATTAAGGGATTAGTTGCCACCATAGGAAGGTTGGAAGTAGGGGTAGAAGATAATCCCAAGTTGGGTGGAGTATAGGTGATCAAAGGTAAAGTAAAACTTATATGGGGTGTAGTAGGAGGTGTTTGGCTAAAGGTTAGAACATTGGATTGGGGTTGGGTAGTGTTGGTGAATGGGATGTTGGAAGGTTGGGTTGAGGTAGTACCCACCATAAGATGGGATGGCATTCCATAAGAAGGATCTGTAAGAGGAACCAAAGCAAAAGAGGTATGGTGGGGCATGGTATTAAGGTAGTGTTGAAGAGCTACCCAATTTTTTTAAAAGAAGGTATTAAAGTCCATATCCCCCTCAGATATCATAGGGATTCTAGAGAGATTGGGAGAAAAATGAGAACCTTCAACATCAAAAGTGTATACCATGGAAGAAGAAGAAGAAGAAGATGGTGGTGGTGGTTGGTTGGTTTGATTTCTTAGTTGTTGTCCAGTAAAGACCATATGAGAAATGGGGAGATATTATGATGAAACTCGCACCTCAAAAAAAGAGCAACCAAAAAGAATTCAAAGAAATCAATGCATCTACTACAAGTGTGTTTATCCTAGAATTACTTTTTAAATCACTTTTGGCTTATACCTTAAAGTGTGAAGAAGGATTTGTCTTGTAAATTAGGTACAAAAGAGGTAATATAAGGTTAGTTTTTAGTTTTTCAGGTGTTCAAGAAAAAAATATGTGTTGAACTTTAGCATGTGGCTTGGTTTTTGATCTTACCCCCTCACCTCATGGTCCTGCAATAGTGAGTGTCAAGTGCTTAGCCAAAATATATCAAGTTCAGAGTTCATAGTCAAATAGAGAGCTAAGTTGGCTCTCCCCTTGGTGGTGAAATCCAAGTAAGATAGCCAAGAAATGGTAAGGTTACTGCTAGGTGATGAAATCCTAGTCAAGCCTTGTCTCAAGTATGTTTGATGTGTTGATTATGAAAGTGGTTTGGTTTGTGTAACATTTGTGGTTCTATGATTAATTTGATTTACTTAATTAGTCTAGGTGATCTAAGACAAGCAAGAAAACTATGTATGCAGGCAATATGAAAATGTAATCCTAATCCTAGGATGGATGCACTAAAACTTGTGTGTGTGTGTGTGTGTGTGTATATATATATATATATATATATATATATATATATATATAAAGAATGAAAGATAACTAAATGAATTTCACTAATACAAAATAAACATTATAAAATACCTATGAACCCAAGAAAACTCAAGGGTCCCACCGGATGTGCCAAAATGTTTCAATTTATTCTCTTCCTCTATTAATTTTGAAAGTAAATAAAATAAATCTAGTGATTAGGGTGTATATAAGAATACCTAGTAGAATGCATGCATGGATCTAGATGAAAGTGAGAACTCATCTTTGGCTAAGAAAAAATAACCTACATGTAGCACAGATGCTTGAAAGGGGTTATTAGATGGTTGGTTATGTGGACTACCTAGTGTGCGCTAGATCCAAGAAGCACAAGGCTTGTTAAGAGGCTATCAATCCACTTTTTATAATAATTAAGTTTGAAATGATAAAATAAGGTATTTGCATTCAATGATAAGAAAGTAAATGTGCACTAGACATAAATGATAACTTGTGTATTAAAGAAAATGATCAAATTTAGATGCTAAAATGGTTGGGGTCTAATTCAAAAAATTAGAAAAGGTTCTGTGATAAAAAAGAAACATAGAAATTGGGGTTTGATTAGAGGCAAAAATGTGTAAATTTCTTACTAGACAATACTGCCATAGGGAACCATCAGTGGTTAGGGTAAACCATCAACAGTTAGGAGAATTGTCAATGGTTGCCTATACAAATTTGGAGATGAATAAGTCATAAAGTTCAGATTGGGAGTTTTGGGTAAATAGAGGTGGATATGAGGCTAAAAAGTGGAAAATGGGGTGCAAGTGGACCAGATAAGATAATTGATGAGTTCATAAAATGGCTCATTATATCCATAAAATAACATCCTTTTTCTTCCATTAGAAGTGGATCTAAATGTAGTTTTTGAACTTATAGTTTATTTATAATGAGATAGTAAGTATATATCATGGTTATATGTTTAGAATTCCTTGTTGTCTATTGGTTATCTATTTATAATAATTATTGGGAAAAAGATGCCAATAAATGTATATACAGGTCATACTAAGCTAAGAATGATTCAAAATATGAAGAAGTAACCATTCAAGCATAATGTTGAAAAAAGATCCAATATTCTGGTCAAGTTATGGATAGGCTTACTATAGTAACTCTAGATTACAATAGGGTTACTACAGTAGCTATGAATCACAACGGGCTTACTATAGTAGCTCTGGATTACAACAAGCTTGCTACAATAGCTATAGATAACAATAGGCTTGCTACAATAACTATAGATCAAAACATGATTGTTATAGACTAGCTATGGATTACATTAGACTAGATATAGATTTTTCCAGGTTTGTTATGGATTTCACTAGGCTTGCTATGGATTTCATTAGGCTTACTATGGATTTTAGTAAGTTGCTATGGATTTCAATAGAATTGTTAGGACTTGTTTGGGAAGTATTTCTAAGAGTATTTTAATGTTCCAACATCAAAAAACATGCTTTCCATTTATATTCCTTGTGTGTGTGTGTGTGTGTGTGTGTGTGTGTGTGTGTGTGTGTGTGCGTGTGTGTGTGTGCGTGTGTGTGTGTGTGTGTGTGTGTGTGTGTGTGTGTGTGTGTGTGTGTATTTCTATGTATTAAGTTTCCATAATTGATTATATTTGAATATATGTTTATGTAATTTTATTCCAATAAATATCTCTCTCCATATTTTATGGAGATTGAGATAGGATAGAGTATCTAGGTTGTTGCACTTAAATAAGGTGTTGGTTGGAAGCATGAAATTATAAATGCAACCTTCCACACCAGAGT
The DNA here is from genome assembly GCA_037957365.1 of Torreya grandis. NCBI lineage: Eukaryota > Viridiplantae > Streptophyta > Pinopsida > Cupressales > Taxaceae > Torreya > Torreya grandis. Next base: position 720,768 of record JARHVA010005921.1, read on the forward strand.
GTATATTCATCCATTCAATCAATCAATCAATACATTTTCTTTTCATTATTCTTAGTAGTCCATTCTGAAACTTGTGTTTTGAATAAATCCTCTTTTGAGGAATGACCTGGCCACTCATTTCAAGGAAGATGGATCCATGTATTTTTATTCTTTTTTTTATTTCTATAATTATCATTCTATTGTAAATTACTATTTTATTTATTTTCTGCTGTAATTATTTCTTTTATGTGCAGTTTGTTGTAAATGTGTAGGTGTTTTATGTTTTTATCATTCATTTTCAATTCAAAAATTCACTTTCATACAAGTGTGATTTAATTCCCTACAAGTGTGATTTTCAATTCTAGTAAATGTGCCTTTCAATTCTTGTAAGTGTGCCTTTCCAATTCTAGCAAGTGTGCCTTTCAATTCTTGCAAGTGTGCCTTTCAATTTTTGCAAGTGTGCTTTTCAAGTATTGTAAGTGTGGAATGTGATAGAAGGAACCATTTTTTAGAGATATATTTCTCCTTTTGCATACAAATTTTAGAAACCAACCTTGGATTGATATTATTAAATGAAGGGTATTGATGACACCCATCAATAATGATATTAAAACTAAATCAAATAAAATGACACAAGTACAAGATGCATGTAACCAACTGGAAGAAGTCTGGAGTGATGCGGCCAAAGTGACAATGCTTCAAGTTTTCCAAAGTGATTTTGATAGAGTTTCAGATCTCTAGTGGTGATGCTTGTTCATTGATATGGATACTAGATACCTGCAAGAAAGCTTGAATACCTAATAGCTGATAATTCCTCTCTTGATAACCTACTCTTCTACTTCTTTTATAGGTAGAAGTTACTAAATGGGATGAGAGAAGTTTTTAATTTGATCAAGGGTAAAGTTGTATGTTTTTGTATCTTTAAAAGCTTTATTTTAAAGACAAGTTACCATTTAGGAAGTTGGCAATCTCACACAAAGAGCTGGCATGCTTTAAAATTGGTCAAAGTTGAAAAAATGGCCTAATCATTGATGGTTAGGCTAACCATCAGTGGTTACCCTAACCATTAGTGGTTTGTAAGATAGGGTAAAAATTGGTTAAAAAGGGTGAAAATAGGTGATTTAAATCATAATAAAAAAATGGGTTTGGTAAAGTTAGGTTTGTAAATGGGACTAATTATTGTTTCAAAGGTGGGGTGACACTAAAAATTATTGTGTGTAATTTTTAGGTGTCTACATAAGGTTGTAAGACATAAAATGAGTACAACATTGAAGAATCAAATGAAATTGACAATTGTAAATCTGAATATATAACCTTTGTAAGCTTATCCCAGTTCATACCATTTAAATAGGACAATGATTAACCAAATTAAATTGATTTTATTGAGATATTTGTCAAATGGGGATAATACATGTGAATGCTATGTTAAGCTTGAGAGATACCACCTCTACATACCATCTACATGTTCTTGGGCATCTAGGTGTTATATAATATTTAAGTAATTCAAGATGGATGATGATATTATTATCTCGTCCATGTGATCAAAATATAGAAAGATGAAAGATACCGAAGACCACTTTGGGTGGAAATTCCCACGTATTGAAAGTGAAGGCAAATACGCTCTGTCAAATGTTTTTGGTATTTTCATAAAAATGTTCAATCTTGTTTTATAATTCCTAGTTGTAAATTTTGTAAGTGAAAACTCATAAATGTAAGTCATGCAAATGCACTATCCCAGATTTATTATTGTAATTTCACTTTTGCATATGGTGCAATTACACCAACACACTTTTACACCATTTAAGTGGTGTATTTTTATAAACTCATTTTTGTAGCTTCTAAAATGCAGAAAAGGTAGTTACTCACTATAACCACCTCCCCACGATATAAATATTAGTTTAAGGCTCATTGTAAAGGGAATTTTTGGTAGTGAGACTATGCAGATATTTTATCTAAAGATCTTAATTTTGTTAACAACTCAATAAAGATTGAAACTAGGAGATTTTTTAAGATTTGTATTCAAAATTTCTTCATGATTTTTATCATTGTATGTGATTCACATGTTTCTATATCTATAATTTAAATTCATATTCATAATCATTACCAAATTATAAGATAATGGGAATTTCAAAGTAAGTATTTCTTTTAAAAACTTCTTGTGTTATTTTTATGAATGTGAAATTTTGGTGGGGTTTAGGCAATATTTTAATTATATTTTATGGGTAAATATGAGATGGTTCTCTTTAGTCTGATATCATTATTATAAAATTGTCTCGATGTATGTTTTGCACTCCTAAGAGTGTAAGTAGGTCTTTACCACCCATTGAATGAGAGAGATTTCCATGCACACAATGTTTTCCTCTTCTTGGACTAATTTGGCAAGTTTTTGCATTTAGCTACCTAGAGTTATCTTTAATTTTTCCCAAGGTTATCATTGTAGTTTATGAATTTAAATAACCATAATAGCCTTTTTTCTCATTTATTCCTTTAATTTCTCTTTTATTTTTTTCTTTCTATTATTCGCTTCATTCCCTTCATTTCTTTTCTATCTCCTTTTTATACTTTTAGTTAAAAAGTATGAACCCCCACAAAAAAAAATTTACTATAAATAGTTGTGAATAAATTTTACCCTATTTTCCCCCTTTTTATCTTTAAATAAAGGTATCTCTACCTACTACTAAAATATGGACTTTATCCTACATTGCTAAATAATGTAAGGACTCAGTTCCCACACTACTGAATCAAAATCCAATTTGCCCCCTAAAATTTTTTTGAGCCAAAAATTTTTGGTGACTCTGATAGGGATCAAGGTAATTTATTCAAATGATTTTAATACATTTCAATGAACCTCCCCTAGAATAGAGGTTGGTGACTCTATTGAGAAAAAGTATTGTTGACAATTTTAACCCCACATGTCAAATTGTCACCCCTACCATTCAAAACTTTGCATACCATGACATTTAGTATTTTGAGTTAGTAATTGATCCTTAAAAGATATTTAATAATACATTTTTAATAGGTCATAAGTTTTTTTAGGTGATTTAAGGTCTTTTCCTTCACTTGTACAGATTTGTACAAAAATGGTACTTTTTGATGTTTTTGAGCTAAAATGAATGTTATAAGGAGTATATAAAGATTAAAATTGATGTAAAAGGAAAATTAGGAATTTTTTTACCTGATAAAATTCAAAAATATATAAAAATCCATCCAAAAGTTCCCAAACTATTTCATTCCTTTGGGCTAGTCAGAAAATACCTTCAAAAGACAAGCCTTCCAAAGGCCATTTCATGGTTTTGGTACTTACAGCTAGTTTCAAAACACAAAAAATGACATGGATGATGGTGATGGAATGATAAAATTTAATCAAACACTTTTTTAAGGTTTCACCCATGTGTGATCTCCTAGATGCAAAATTTCTCTTCTAGGCCTAAAAGGGCTAATTATGCCTAATTTGGCTAGTGTTTTGGCTACAAAATGCACTTCAACTTGGATTTGGCTCTAAAAATTTTGCATGGATCTATAATAGGATAAATGGTACCTATAAAAATTATTTTTTTTGAATTTCCACTTCTATTTTCTCCCAGACATGGAGTTTTTTAAGAAAATAGGGCTATAAGGAATACATGGGAAATGCATGTTTTTGGTGTTGTTTCAGGTCTTGCTTAGTGTTTGATGCCTAAAATTTCCTTCAAAAAGTTATATTATGAACTTTATAAGATTTAAATTGTGTATATATTCTATCTTTATGCAAATTTTAAGAAAACTCCTCCTTTTCCTTCTATGCCTTGGTGAAAAAATGAGCCCTTTGAAGAGTTTGATGGCTAAATAGGTGCATATAGCCTATTACAAAGACATGGAAAGTTTATTAAGGATATGGAATGACATATTAAATGTATCAAGAGTTAAATTAATATTTATAATGAAATAAGGATTTGAAAAAGGTCTCCAACAAGTGTAAATAGTCCAAATGCACATGTGCAAGACAAAGTCATTTTGATTAAGAGGTCTTGTAACCAAATCTTGAAAAGTGTTTTAGAATAATTAATAAGCATATATAATAGTTAAAATCAAATAATTTAAAGTAATTAAAGACCTACATCCATGGAAGAGACTTTTTCATGAAGGGAGACAAGAAAGCTAAAATATAAGGATTGGTGCAAGAATATAGGCATTCTCCAAGTGCATTAAGCTTGACCAAACATAATGATGAGTATCCTAAGACCCATAAATATTATATAAATTATTTTACATTCCACGTTATGGAGGGATAATTTTTGATAAGCTAAAATTGTGATGTAGCACTTTTAGAGGAGCTATTTGACCATGTTTGTGGTCCCCTACTTTGGGGCTGCTTTATCTCTAAGCATTTATTTAATATATGTACTATTTTTTCAAGAATGTAAGATGAATCATTGATATTTGTATTTTTCATAAATTATACCAAAATTTTTATTCACCTTTTGAGAGAAATAAGAATAGAGATTCCTTCATTTTCATGTCTTTTCTAGTGAAGTGTATGTGCTTGCCATTGATATAACTTAGTGAAATACTTGTTTTCCTTGGTTATAGTTTGGTTTTTTACCTTCATGAGAGATTTTTTATGTTATATAGGTCATTATAAGTGTCTAAATCAAGATTAATTTCATGTATTAGATGAGATTTTAGTCCTTTTCATAAGTTGAGTTTGTAAGGTCCTTATTATGAAATATTGATGTAGAAATCTTACTTTGGTGTAGTGAATGTCTGTGTAAGATTTTTTAATTTCATATAAGTGTCATTGAAAGAATTTTAATTCATTAAAAAAATGGTGAATCACTTTCCATTTCAATTTTTATTATCTTTTGTACCCTTTTCCTTGTCAAAATCAGTAAGTAGTAGGTTTGAAAGTAAGTTTTAGTGAGAGAACCAAGGGAACCAACCCTCTATAGATATTATATCCCTTATAATTTCACCCACACTTTTGAGATATTCCATGTTCCAATAGGATCTATGAATTTCACACTTTTTCATAAGGGCACACTCTTGATTGACAACAAGTACCTAGTGTTTGCTTCTTTCTGATTATAAAAATGGCATTGGACTATCCCAACCCCAATGTTCCTTATGTCCCATGGGGAAAACATTTTGATCCATTGGCTTTGGACCATTACAATCAGTTCCCATTTTGCTCAAGGAAAATATTCTTGAACTTCTCTGGAGAAAATGGTCAGGATATAGATAAACATATCCAAGCCTTCACAATGTCTTGTAGCATCTTAGAAGTTATGTATGAGGATGGTATTATGATAATTTTAATTGAAATATTTATTGGACATAATACTAAGTGGTTATATCACTTATAATATGGATGTGTTATAGATTGGAACTCTTTGAATAATAGGTTCTTATAAATATTCAAATCAATTATTAATGTGTGTGCTCTTTTGTTAGACTATTTCTATATTTAAAAGTGAGATGATGAGATAATGAGGGAGTTTTTCACACATTTTAACAAAAAATTTAGACTGATACCTCAATCAAATTATCTAATTCTCAATAATCAACTATGCATTTGCATTAGTTATCTTCACCCAGAGATCAAGTTCATCTTGATGAAGAATAAGGTAAATGTCTTGGTGGTTGTACAACAAGATGCCATCCAAATTGAAGATGATTTGATCATGTCTATAATGTTGAAGAAAGAGGTTTCAAAAATTACTACAACTATTGAAAATGGTGATGAAGAAACAATGAAATTTGATACAATCAAGAGTCTACAATATTCAAAAAAAAAGACTTCGAAGGAAATTTCTTGCTCAAACATGTCATAAATCTAGCATAGAGAAATAGAAAGTGATTCCTATCACATATGATTGTTTCAATTTAACAATCATGGAAGAAGTTAAACAGTTGGAAGAACTAATGATTGATTATAAAATAGATGAATAATTTGGCTTACCCTTTGGTAAAAAGAAAACTATTTTTCTATTTTTCTAAATTACATAACCCTATGGTCCTAGGAGAAAATGGGTTATCTAAAAAAATTGATAAAACCACAAATAGAAAAAAGTAATAATACAGAGTGTGATGTTATAATTTTTAAAAGATAATATATTGTGGAACCAATTTTTAGCAAAGTAAATGATCCCTTATCTATCAAAATGAATGACTCAATAGACAAAAATGAAGAATCCTTGGGTATTTCATTTTTGGGGTTTATCATAGAAGAATTATCTATAAGATATGAATCTAAATTAATTAAGCCTATGAAAATTAAAAATCATAATCATTCCAATTTCGATGTCAAGTAAGACATCAATGTAGAACAAAATAAATGGTGCCCAATAATCATTACAATAAAAATGGAAACTATCAAGGCAAAGGAAATTGATGAAGATGATGATGATGATGATGACTCATTCAATGATTAATTCATTTCTAATATGAGAAGTGTTTCAAAAAATAATATCAACACCTCATTCATTCCATAATATAATCATATTGTGTTTCTAGCTCAAAAATAGATATATGACACACTTCTCTACAATTTAGATATTGTATCTATCACAGATGCATTTGAAGTCATCCAAAAAGACATTGAAAAAGTTCAATATTGCTTAGAAGTTATCACAAAAGATCAGAGGATTCATAATTATTCCATTTTAAAACAAAAAACATTGTTGATTTATTCATTCATTATCATCCCTATGTTAATGATAATTGTGTGTTCCTCTTCCCACCTATTTGGTTAGTGTGCTAAATGTATTCAAAGTCTATAAGTTGAACCCAATATTCTAAAATGGTTAGTACTTCTCCTAGTCAATGAATGGTTTTGTATAATGTTTTCATTTTCCTCTACTCCCTATAAATATTTATACTTTCCTAATTTTGTCTTATTTCCTTTTCTCATTTCATTTTGGTGTGCATGTGTTTTTTTTCAATAAACTCAATAAAATATCTATTGTTCTTGTTTCTCTATGTTTGTGTCTTTTTCCCTACACATAGTTATAGTTGTGATATCCATTTGGGAAATATCATGGGTAATCACATTATTTGTAAGAGTGATAGATTGGATAGGTTTTTCATGGATATCTTCAAGCGAGTAGGTGATAAATGTGAAAATTTTTAGAATATGTGATTTGGCCCAATAACATGTGTTCATTTCTCATATGATTAAGATGGGCAAACTGGCTATTAATTAGATAGATCAGGATGTGAAAATATGAGATATAAAAGTTTTCAAGGATTTTTCTTAATGCAAAGAATGTTAAAATTTTCAGAGAATAGGACATTGACTCCATATCCCAATGGACAAGGCTTGAGTCACATATTAAAATATGTTTATTTTCAAAACTTCCAACAACGAGCCATTAATTGGTTTTTGGAGTATCATTTTTTATTGATATGCATTCAAAGAGAAAATTTTGGTCAATCCTAATTTAGATGTTTTGAGTTACAAATTGGAATGTACTGATGATCTCTCGAACTATACCTCTTTCAACAAGAGAAGTTTGAATCAAAATTACAATCCCTCAATATAACCATCTTGGTATTAATCACACCAATAATGGTGGATTGTAACCAATACTATAGATTAGAACAAATAAATTATTTGTTGGTAGTATTACATTGATTATCATGGAGAATAAATTATGAGGATATTTTCAAAAGCTTGGCACTATTGTATATGAAGTGGTGATGTACATCCAAACAACTCAAAGGCCTTAGGGATTTTATTTTGTCATTTATACATTATAAAATTTAATAGGAGAATAACTATAAGAAGAAGAGGAAATTTTGGTCAAGGATATATTTTCTTTCCTAAAGATAACATTTATGGAAGCTCCATCTATGTTTTGATATCATGGGTTGAATTTAATAGAAATGATAGTCTTGCCAAAAATTACATTCCATAAATTATGTTATTAGTGATATTTTATGACATGAGGTATACCTAACATTAGATCATCTGACAGTCAACATCAGTACCATCAATTTTTAAAGAGTATGGCATATAAAATGTTACTTTGTGTCCATTTTTCATCATGTGTAAGTGTTCATTATGGGTACCTTTGGATGGTTGGGAATCTCTCATTATGCCTTCTACTTGGTGTATTGCCTTTCATATCATTTAAATAAGTCAAAGAATCTTGTTAGGGATGAGTGAAAAGGTTATGAGATACATTAAAAAATAATTTATTCAAGGTGGTTGTTGTACCCAACACCCCTCTTTTTCCATAAGGAAGTGGGGACCCACTTTTTTCATATTATTATCTTGATTTTGAACCCTATTCTAAATGTTTATGAAAAATTATAGAAAATATCATGATTTGGCCTTTCATGTTTTGGTAAGATGAAATTTATATTATATTTTCATAGACTAAATTATTTTGTTTTATCAAGTTTGTTACTTTGGGTGAATTCTTTCAGACTTGTGTTTTCATGGATTATCCTTGATATCTTCTTGGGACTTATTCTTTCAGGGCTTATTGTACTTTTGGATTTATTATTTCAAAGCTCATCCTATCTATCTTTATTGGGATTTTTACCACATGTGAATTATTATGAATTTATCTTTATTAGAGAAATTGTGTAGACATTTTTTTGAAACAATTCTTCCCATAGAATTAGTTTGTAGGTTTTGTTTTTATTCAAGGATTTCGTTTGATGTAATTGACATTGCCTTTTTGAGCCTTTTTTAGATTACCATTTGGCATTTATAAAGTAGATCCTTTAGGAATTTTTTCATGGATAGATTCCCCATAGGGTGGACCCTTTGTATTGTTGCCAAACAACCCTTCAACATTTCAAAATTACCCTTCAAGACTTTTGAAGTGCCCTTTTTGCCTTACCAACCTACCCTTCAGGATTTAAACAAAGTGTCCTTCGGCCTTTGTGTTGTATCCTTTTTTCCTAATAGAATTCCTTTGATACTTTTTTAAACTTCTATTCAGCCCCTCCACACACATCCTTTGGGACTTTTATCATGCACCTTTGCCCAGGCCAATTTCTTTGGACTTTTTGTTTCAAACATTTTGTTTGACGTAAAATTTCTAAAATAATTCCCTTAAAGGGAACATGCCCTTTGGAATTTCTAAAGATACCCTTCAACCTTTTTGAAAGTGACCTTTTGACCCATTTGTAGTCACCACATACCCTTTAAAACTTTGTCCTATGCCTGTTTCCCTCTTAGACTTACCCTTCAGGAATTTTGTAATGGTCCTCTTGCCTTTTAGATAATTTTTTTAGACATTTTGTCTAAGATAAATGACCCTTCAAGAGAATTGTTATAGACATTTTGTCCAAAACAATTCCTTCAAGGATTTTTTAAAGTACCCTTTGCCTCTAATTTACCCTTCAAAGGTTTTGTTAAGGACACATACCCTTTGGGATTTTTGAAGTTACCCTTTGGCATTTTTTGAAAGTAACCTTTAGGAACTTTGTAATGGAATTTTTCCCCCATGAAAACTTCATTTAGGAATTTTGTCTTGCAACTTTACCTAGAACAATTCTTTTGGACCTTTTTGTTTCAGACATTTTATCTGACACAAAAGTTCTAAAATAATTCCCCTGAAGGGCACATGCCCTTCAAATTTTTGAAGATACCCTTTAGAATTTTTGAAAGTGCCCTTTAGGGATTTTATAGTGGCCACATGCCCTTCAAAACTTTTTCTTATGCCCTTTCCCCTCTTAGACTTACCCTTTGGGACTTTTGTAATGGCCCACTTACCCTTCAGTTGATTCCTTCAAACATTTTGTCTGAGAAAAATGACCCTTCAAGAGAATTGTTGCAAAAATTTTGTCCAAATAAATTCCCCTAAAATAATTCCTTTAGGACTTTTTGAAATTACCCTTTTCCTCTGACTTACCCTTTAGAATTTTTGTTAAGGACACATGCCCTTTAGGCAATCCGAAGATACCCTTTGGCCTTTTTGAAAGTGACCTTCAGGACTTTTTTAATGGCCTTTTTTCCCCATGAAAAATTCCTTCAGGAATTTTGTCCTGCACCTTTTCCTAGGATAATTCTTTCAAACCTTTTTGTGTTGTATATTTTAGCTGACACAAAAGTTCTAAAACAATTCCCCCAAAGGGCATAATTCCTTCAGACTTCCTCAACCTACCCTTCAGGCATTTTGAAATTGACATTTTGGCCCTTTTGAAGTGGTAATATGCCCCTCAAGATTTATATAATATCATTTTATCATAGACCAATTCCTTTGGGACTTTTATTCTGAGCTTCTTTCCCTTTAGCTAATTCTTTTGGACATTTTGTCTGAGAGAAATGACCCTTTGGGAGAATTATTGTGGACATTCTGTCTAAAATAATTCCCTCAAAAGAATTCCTTTGATACTTTTTTAAAGGGCCCTTTGCCTCTGACTTACCCTTCAAAAGTTTTGTTAAGAATATATGCCCTTTAAGCTTTCTGAAGATACCCTTCAACCTTTTTTAAAAGTGACCTTCAGGACTTTTTTAATGGCTTTTTTTCTCCATGAAAAATTCCTTCAGGACTTTTGTCTTGCACCTTTTCCCAATATAATTCTTTCAAACCTTTTTATTTTGGACATTTTTTGTGACACAAAAGTTTTTAAATAATTCCCTTGAAGGGCATAATTCCTTTAGACTTCTTCAACCTACCCTTCAGGTATTTTGAAATTGACCTTTCAACCCTTTTGAAGTGGTCACATGACCTTCAGTATTTTTGTAATAGACTTTTATCCTAAACCAATTCCTTTAGGACTTTTGTTCTGAGCTTCTTTTCCTTTAGCTAATTCTTTTAGACATTTTATCTAAGAGAAGTGACACTTTGAGAGAATTATTGCAGACATTTTATCTAAAACAATTCCCCTGAAGGACACGTGCCCTTCATATTTCCTGAACTAAACCTTCATACATTTTAAAAGTGACCTTGCGGCACTTTTTGAAGTGGCTACTAACCCTTCATAAGTTTTGTTCTTGACCTTTTCCCTCCTAGACTTACCCTTCAAAGTTTTTATCACTGGCCTTTTTTGCCCTTCAACCAAATCCTTTGAGACCTTTTTTCTGAGCATCTTGTCCTCTAGCCAAATTCCTTCAAATAATTTTTATAATTAAAAGAACCTTTTGGAGGAATTGTTGTAGATATTTTATCTAAAATAATTCCCCCACATAAGTCTCAAAATAAATTTCATGCACAAAAACCCTAAAAGAAATGATAGACTACCAAGTGGCACCCTTGCATTGGAAAGCATTTCAATATATTTTGAGATTAATTTAATATTTTAGCCTAGAAAAATCATATTTTATTAAATACTAAAATATTAGGTTAAAGACATTCATACACATTCCTTTTATATGTTTTCCAAATTATTTTGCTAAGCCTTTCATTTATGTTTGCAAAAACAAGGAGGCCCGAGTAAATGATACATGTCAATTTATGATATTAAATTTGACAGTCATGCAGATGTCATTGATGTTCATGAGGACATCATTTTATGGTTGTGAAAATGTCAAATTTAACATTGGTAACATACTAAAATACAAATATTAAATTTTATATTCATGTGGACATCATTCAATGATCATGATTACATCATTTGATAGTCACGTGAATGTTAAATTTAACCTTAGCAATGAAATAATTCATGGAATTAAATTTGACAATCACATGGACATCATTGATGGCTATGAGGATGTTGGTTGATGGTCATGCGAACATCAAATTTAACCTCATAATTTACCCATCTAGATCCTATAACATGCATTGCTCAGGCCCATTTGATCAAACTATGTGAGAGTGAGTTGAAATGTTAAAGCTCCATGAGAGTGACAAGTATCACCATCATAAGAGCCTAGTACATATATCTAATGACCCATAGAAAGAAGTAGGGATCCTAGTACATAGAACTTAGAATCCTTGAGAAGCCACCAAGTGGCACACATATGAAGCAGAGCAAAATATGACGTGATAAATGTCAAGCTCATGGGAATCAATAAGTCAAAGCACTAAGATATATGAATGGTGTTAATCCAATACACAAGCAGATCGATGGTGTCAGTCTTAGGTGGACTTCTCAAAGATCTTAGACTCAATTATATATTGACATGTGTCACATTTCAAAAACTAGCAATGGGTAGAATACTTAGATCTTTGGATTGTGATTATTTATCAACAAACATTGGACCTCATAGTTAAGACAAAGACTATGAAAACACATGTTCTAGTTTGAGTGATGAATATAAAAGGAAGATCTAAATTTTATAAAAAAAGACACGGGGAAGCATGCAATGCCCAATTTAGATTAGTCACATTGGTAAAGTTATTTTTGTCATTCATGTATATCTTAATTCCATTTAAAGGTAGTTAATCTAAGATAGACAATAGGTTGTTCTCACAACCTATAAAAAGAGACATGCATTTTTTATAAAAGATGCATCTATTTAAAGTTTTTATATGGTTCAAGTTATAATTGTAAAAATTGCCTCTATCTTTTTACACATGCACATATTACATAACTTTGGTAAAGGCTATTTTAAACTAATAACTACAAATATACTCTTATACAATTTTAGACCACAGTTACAACTACATATTCTAAATATCACATGTTATGACTTACATGAACTTGGAGGATGAGGTAACCCCTTCTCCAAACCTATTAAAACAATTGTAATCTAACTTGAATTTTTGTCATAAATTTTTTGAATATAGGAGCAACATCAATTTTGATCATCAATGAATTTTTTTGTGTATTTTCTTTCCAATTTCTATATAATCAGTGGTTACTTCTTCATTGTATGTTTCAATAATATTTAGTGTGTAAAAGTTATGAAAATATTCTTAATTTTTTTTATTGATATACTAGTTTTTGGGTGTTGAATAGCTTCTCAAAGATTGGTAAGCATATTGGTTAAAATAATCAAGTCTAAATTGATTTAGAATTTTGATTGTGCATGAGTTCTTTCTTAGATTTAATTTTTTGTGTGTGTACAATAGCTACCTCAAATACTTCACTAGCTTGAGACATAATCTTATGATTAAGGGTATGCAAAATCTACCATAAAATAATCAACCTTTATCTAAGTTGTTTAAATTTCCTACATCATTATTTATTTAGACTTCTTAGTCATGTCTGACTGTGTGTGTAATTGATGATAGCAATAGGCATAGGTTCTAAGAGCACTTGTCTTTTTAGAATCTAGCTAGGGGAGTAGTTCCTAAAAACTATAGAAGCATTCTTTTTTGCCTTACCCTTCCCTCATTTTTTTAGTTTTTTTTTTTATATCTTCCCACTCTAGATTATAAGCCAAACCACCCATCTAATTCACATAGAGCTTTACAATCCTTTAGGAAGCACACCTCTATCCAAAAAAAACTTGTCAACAACCTACATGCCCTACCTACTATTCTATCAATAGGTTAAAATAAACCACATACCTGTAACTCATGCCTTGGAGTGGATTTTACCTCCATTAAGATATTAAAATTTTAGAGGCTACCTCATTATAGTTTTGGTGTGCATAAAACCCACATCAATAGTTAATTGGTGCTAGAAGGAGGGCCAACACCTCTGATTGTACTAAATTTTTTTGAGAATTGATTGGCTTGACAAAGAACCCATAGATATCCTAGGTATTCAACATGATTTCCCTTATGACCCTTTAAAATACCTTCTTAAGTTCCATTATAATCACCCAAGACCTACTAAAGGGAATATTGTTATTTACACATATGTTATACATGTTATGGATGTAAAATTTGAAGATGTAATATGTAAGTTTATCCCTTTCACATTGGGAGAAGAAATGCATGATTGTTTATCAGAGTTAGCACCTAGTTCTATTACTAGTTGGAGAGATTTTGAGGAATATTTTTTGATACTATTTGGTCCAAATATTGATGCTTCTAATTTTTTTTTTTAATAACATATTCTATGAGGCTCTCTACAGTAGGTATGTTGGATATGAATTGTTTGAAAGTCATCCAAAGAGAAAGCTTCTTATTAAGGTAAGAGAAAAATATGTTAAAGCAAATGAAATTCTTAACTAAATTTATCCTACATTATTTGTGATTTCATTAGTTTTATATAGTTGTTGATACTTATTTCCAAGAGAGCTAAGAAATGGCATAGAATAAAAATTTATTTCTTGATAGTCCATAACTTGATATTTTTCAATTACTTGCCATCTATGTGAGTTTTGATAATGAAAGGGTCATGAATTCCCCCCTTTTTAACCACATTTAAAAATTTATACTATTCAAGTGTCTCTTTTTTTTAATCCCATAAAACCTTCATATTTTTTGAGCAAATAGGGGAAGTACCCTTTGTTATGTCTCAGATAGAGGGTATTTACCTTTATGAGTAAAGTATCAGTATTAGGGAATAGATATAAAAGGACTCTTTAGGAGTTGTTTTAACCCTTAAAGGAGGTGTATTAAGTTATATGAAACTTATGAAAACAATTATGCCCAAACTAGAACATAGTGAAAGGGTTTCCTTTTAATCCAAGCACTATACGCAAGGAAGAAGAGAGCCAAAATAGAGAATGTTGGATCATAAAAGAGGTAGAATAATGTATTTGTATCCATCAATGAATAGATTATAATGTTACAAGAGAAATTGAGATACAAATAATAAAAAGAGGAATACCTCAAGCTAGGAGATTGGATCGTGTTGATTCCATCCCTATATTTGATGAGATAATTTAAGAATGAAATAATGGTAGTGAGGAAAGTGTCAATTTAGAGTAACATTACCAACCTTTGTAGCAGTTCTATGAGATAGAATATGCCCAAGTAGAGGATCAATTACTTTTCCTTGTAAAATAATATATTATCTCTAATGATGGTGTTGATAACTCTTGTGACTATCAGTATGTAGTGGAATATCTATCATAAGACTCATTTGATAATTACACTCCTGAATTATTCTCATTTGATCATGTAGGATCCAATAGTGATATTGTAAATTATGTCATGCCTAAATCAGGTATGTATTTTTATCATGGGACAAATGGAAATGGTATGTTGACTTCTCTCAATAATTTTGATTCTATTTTTGAGCCCTCTTCTAATGGAATTAATTCACATAGATGTTCATGCCTAGATTTCATAGATGTTGAATTCAATTTTGTGCCTAACTCTAATATGTAGGATATTGTGGTTAATTATGTGATTGACCAAGAAACCTCATGTATGTGGACATCAACATTACTCAGCATTGAAGCAAAGACATTTAATTTCACATATGATGCCCATGAAGTTGTATATCTTCCAGAGTATAGCTATTCAAAAGAATAGTATAAAAATGATCAATGACATATAGTGGATGAGATGATCCCTATAGAATTAGTTGTTACTGATCTATTAATATTTTAATCAAAAATAGTGAGCCTCAGGTAAATAAAAAAATTATTCTTGATTTGGAAAGTCAAGAGCTGATTCATTCAAATATTGAAGGTCACACTCAAAACAAGAGTTTAGATGAAGTTTTTTAGGAATATGTTGTTCATGATTATGCTTATGATTATGATGCTATCTTTGAGGACCTTTCCCATAATGAGTTCATAGAGGAAGATGACTTTCAAAACTATAGGTCAGATCTAATATCCATCTCAATAGGTACTTTTGAGGATTGTTTGTTTGAATTAGGTTCTCCTAAATACATGAGTAGTAATGGTGATATTTTACAACATATGTATCAGAGGGAAGAGTTATTTTTTTATTGTGTCTGGGATGTCCCAATGAGTAACCTTGATTTTTTGTTTTACAATATGAGGGAAAGGCTCAAAATTATAATGAATGAATACAAGGATGTCCCTACCTATCTCACAACCTTAATGGGGAAAACCTTGTTATTACTAAAGAGTGAGAAGAATACCGAACAGAGTTTCCAAATCCATCCCCCATCTTGTTTGGGTTTTCTTTATAGTAGGAGTAGGTTAGGTTTTTCATTTTCTATCATTTGTTTTCATTAGATTAATCTTTCCTGCTTTCAGTATTTTGATTTCATAGATTAGATTTCATGTTTTCTAGATTAGATTTTAGTGTTTGCTTATATTAGTTATTCTTTGCTTTCTCTGATGATCAGAATTGTGTTTTCTCTAGTTATAACCAAGTTAAAATAGAAAAAACTAAGCTTGTGACTTATGAAAAAGGGGAAATTTTTTTTTAAAAAAACACTTTGGGACTAGTTTATGGATTGGGTGAATTTTTATGTTTTTGAGTCTTTAGGATGAAGGTAGGTAATCATGAATTATTATGAGTGGTCTCATAATTAAATAATTTTACCAAGCATGTGGAAGTTTCTCTCATAGTACTTCATAAAAATTTAGAAAGTTTTCTTGCTTCCTATATCAAATGCACTTATCACATTAAATACCTATTGGAAGTGATTATTCTAGGTATAGATGTAGTTGGTAGGGATGTTCTACTAATGATTTGTTTTTTAATTTTACCATTTCACTGGGGTTCTAGATCTTCTCTTTTATATTCAAGAACAAAAGAGCAACAAAATTAAAATAAATTAAGAAATAACCAAAGGGCAAAAGAAAATTTAAATAAAATCAAAATGTTACATGATGAAATAAGGTCAATGTACCATGCATCATGGTCAAAAGAAAAAATAATAAAATGAGAAGAGAAGGATCCCAAGGTACCTATTTTGGGGCTATGGACATCTGGCTAGTAGTAGAGCAATCCCTAAGCTTCCATTATTTTTGAGCTTTAATAGATATTGGAATGAAACCTACAGCCCCATTATAGCCTTTGAAAAACTCATCATAGTAGGGGTTAAATAAACTACATTTTTTTAACACATAGATCCAATAAATTAGAAGGCAAGTATGTTGTGTGAATTAAATTAGGAATCTCTTTCATATTTCTAATTTAAGTATTCTTTTATGGCACACTTCATGATTGATTTAGGATTGAAAACTAGAGTTTTAAGTTCTTGAATACTCAGGAGTATTCCCCCTGTAGGTTATCATTTGTTGTACCCAACACCCCTTTTTCCCATAAGTAAATGGGGACCCACTTTTTTTAGATTATTATATTGATTTTGAACCCTCTTATGAATGTTTATGTAAAATTATGGAAAATATCATGATTTGGATTTTCATATTTTGGAAAGATGGCATTGAAATTATGTTTTCATAGACTAAATTCTTTTGTTCTATCAAGTTTATTATTTTGGGAAAAATCTTTTGAACTTATGTTTTCATGGACTATCCTTTCTATCTTCTTGGGGCTTATTCTTTTAGGGATTATTGTCTTTTTAGAATTATTATTTCGGAGCTCATCCTATCTATCTTTGTCAGGATTTTTTCTGCATATGAATTCTTATGGACTTATTTTTATTAGATAAATTATGCAAACATTTTGTCTGAAACAATTCTTCTAATGGAATTAGTCTATGGGCTTTTTTTCTATGGTAATTTTTCCCAATGTAATTGGCATTGCCTTTTCAACCCTTTTTGAGATTACCCTTTTGCCTTTATGAATTAGATCTTTTAGGAATTTTACAATGGATAAATTCCCCATGGAATGGACCCTTCAGATTTTTTCCAAACTACCCTTCAGCATTTCATAATTACCCTTTGGGACTTTTGAAGTGCCCATTTTGCCTTGCCAACCTACCTTTTAGGCTTTGCAAAAAGTGTCCTTTGGCCTTTTTTTCAAGATCATTTTGCCTGATAGAATTCCTCTGGGACTTTTGTAAACAACCTTCTAGCCCCTTCGTACATGTCCTTCATGACTTTTATCCTTCACCTTTGCCTAGGATTCTTACCTTTAGACTTTTTGTTTTAGACATTTTGTTCAACACAAAAGTTTTGAAATAATTTCCCTTAAGGGCACATGCCCTTAAAAATTTCTAAAGATACCCTTCAGCCTTTTTGAAAGTGACCTTTTGGTCCTTTATAGTGGCCACATGCCCTTCAAAACTTTATCTTATGCCCTTTCCCCTCTTAGACTTACCCTTTGGGACTTTTGTAATGGCCCTCATGACCTTCAGCTAATTCCTTTAGACATTTTGTTTGAGATAAATGACCCTTTATTAGAATTGTTGTGGACATTTTGTCTGAAATAATTCCCCAAAAACAATTCCTTCAAGACTTTTTGAAAAGACCCTTTGGCTCTGACTTGCCCTTCAAAATTTTTGTTAAGGGCACATGCCATTTGGGCTTTCTGAAGATTACCTTTGGCATTTTTTGAAAGTGACCTTTGGGAATTTTGTAATGGTCTTTTTTCCCATGAAAAAAACCTTTGGTACTTTTTTCTTACACCTTTCCCTAGAATAATTATTTCAAACCTTTTTATTTTGGACATTTTGCCCAACATAAAAGTTTTGAAGCAATTCCCCCAAAGGGCATATGCCCTTTGAAATTTATGAAGATACCCTTTAGCCTTTTTGAAAGTTCCCTTCAGGACATTTTTAGTGTCCACATGCCCTTTGGAACTTTATCATATGCCCTTTCCCCTCTTAGACTTTTGCAATGCCTCTTGCCCTTTAGTTCATTCCTTCAAACATGTTGTCTAAGGGGAATAATCCTTCAGGGTAATTGTTGTGAATATTGTATCCAAAATAATTACCCCTAAATAATTCCTTTGGGACTTTTTGAAAGGACCCTTTATCTATAACTTACCCTTCAAAAGTCTTGTTAAGGACACATGCTCTTCAGGATTTTTGAAGATACCCTTCAGCCTTTTTTAAAAGTGACCTTTGGGACTTTTATAATGTCCTTTTTTTCCCATGAAAAATTCCTTCAAGACTTTTGTCTTGCACCTTTTCCCAGGATAATTCTTTTGGACCTTTTTTTTTTAGACATTTTTTCTAACAAAAAAATTTCAAAATAATTTCCCCAAAGGTAACAATTCCTTCAGACATCTGCAACCTACCCTTAGGGAATTTTTAAAGTGACCTTTCAACCCTTTTGAAGTGGACATATGCCCTTTAGGATTTTTGTAATAGCCTTTTATCCTAGAGAAATTCCTTTAGGACTTTTGTTCTGAGCTTCTTGCCCTTCAGCTAATTCCTTTAGACATTTTATCTGAGAGAAATGACCCTTTGGGAGAATTATTGCAGACATTTTATCCAAAACAATTCCCCCGAAACAATTCATTCAAGACTTTTTGAAATGACCCTTTGCCTCTGACTTACCATTTAGAAGTTTTGTTAAGGACACATGCCCTTACAGCTTTCTAAAGATACCATTTGAGCTTTTTTGAAAGTGACCTTCGAGACTTTTGTAATGACCTTTTGTACCCATGAAATATTCCTTAAGTGGTCACATGCCCTTCAAGATTTTTTTTAATAGTCTTTTATCCTAGACCAATTCCTCTGAGACTTTTGTTTCGACCTTCTTGCCCTTTAGCTAATTACTTCAGACATTTTATCCAAGAGAAGTGAGCCTTCAAGAGAATTGTTGTGGATGATTTATCTGAAAAAATTACCTCAAGGGACACATGCCCTTTAGATTTCCTAAACTGACCCTTCATACATTATGAAAGTGACCTTTCAACTCTCTTTGAAGTGGCCACTTACCCTTTAGAACTTTTATTTTAGACCTTTGCCCTCTGAGACTTACCCTTCAGACTTTTTGTCTTGGGCCCTTTTTTCCCTTCAACCAGATCTTTCAAGACCTTTATTTTGAGCATCTTTCCCTCCAACCAAATTACTTCAAACAATTTTTTTGGTGAAAATAACCTTTTGGGAGAATTTTTGTGGATATTTTATCCAAAATAATTTCCCCATATAAGTCTCAAAATAAAGTCCCCACATAAAAATACTGAAATAAATGACAAACTACCAAGTGGCACCCTTACATTGGAGAGAATTTTAATATATTTTGACCTTAATTTAATATTTTAGCCTAGGAAGATTTTATATTTTATTAAATATTAAAATTTTAGGCTAAATATATTCATATAATCTCCTTTTATATGTTTTCCAAAGTATTGTGTGAAGTCTTTCATTTATGTTTGTAAAAATAGGGAGCCCTGAGGAAATGACATGTGTTAATTGATGAGATTAAATTTGATAGTCAGGTGGACATCATTCATGATCATGATGATGCCATTTGACAATCGTGCAAACATCAAATTTAACATTGGCAACATGATAAACTTCTAAGATTAAATTTGATAGTCATATAAATGTCATTCAATGGCCATGATGGCATCATTTGATGTTCATGCAAACATCATATTTAACCTCAATAATGGGATAATTCATGGAATTAAATTTTATAGTCATGTAAACATTATTGATGGTCATAAGTATGTTGATTGATAGTCATGTGAATATCAAATTTAACCTCATAAGTTACCCATCTAGATCCTATGGCATGTGTTTCTTGGGCCCATTTGATCAAGTGATGTGAAAGAGTTAAAATGTTAAATCTCCATGAGAGTGATAAGTGTCACCATCATGGGATCCTAGGACATAGATCTAATGACCCACAAGAAGAAGCAGGGAGCCCAATACATATAACTTAGAAGCCCCAAACAGCCACCAAGTGGTACACATATGAAGTAGAGAAAAATAAGATGTGATAAATGTCAAGCTCATGGGAGTTAATAATTCAAAGCACTAAGATCTACAAATGGCATTAACCTAGTACATAAGCATATCAACAATGAAAGTCCTAGGTGGAATTTTTAAAGATCCTAGACTCAATCAAGTATTGACATGTGTTGTATTTCAAAATCTAGCAATGGGTAAAATACTTATATCTTTGGACCATGCTTTATTTTTCAATAAATGCTGGAACTCATAGTTAAGACTAGGACTATGAAAATGCATGTTCTAGTCTGAGTGGTGAATATAAAAGGAATATCTAAATTTTATAAAAAGGGCACAGGAAAGGATGCAATGCCCAATTTAGATTAGTCACATTGGTAAAGTGATTTTGGTCCTTCATGTATATCTTAATTATATTTGAAGTTAGCTAATCTGAGATAGTCAACAAGTTATTCTCACAACCTATAAAAGGAAACATGTGCAGTTTTGATAAATGGTGCATCTATTTGAAGTTTACATATGGTTCAAGTTATAATTGTAAAAATTACCTCTATTTTTTGCACATACACATGTTGCATAACTTTGGAAAAGGCTATTTTAAACTAATAACTACAAATAGACTCTTATATGGTTTTAGACCACAATTAGAATTACATGTTTTGACTATCACATGTAATCACTTGCATAAACTTGAAGGATGAGGCGACCCTTCCCCAAGACTATAAAAATAATTTTAATCCAACTTGTATTTTTATCATAAAATTTTTGAATATAAGAGTAGCATCAATTTTGATCATCAACAAATGTGTTTGTGTATTTTCTTTCTAGATTTTGTATAATCAGTGGTTATTTATTGATTGTAGGTTTTAATAATCTTTAGTGTGTAAAAGTTGTGAATAGATTCTTAATTGTTTTTATTGATATATTAATTTGTAGGTGTATAATATCTACTCAAATATTGGTAAGCATATTGGTTAAAATATTCAAGTCTAAATTAATTCATAATTTTTACCATATCTTCATCCAAAAAACCTTGTCAACAACCTGCATACCCTACTTGTTATTCCATCAATAGGTTGAAATAAACCACATACCTAAAACTCATGCCCTAGAGTGGAGTTTACCTCCATTTATATCCTAAAATATTAAAGACTACCTCATTATAGTTATGGTGTGCATAAAACCTACACCAATATTAGTCACTCAAAGTGAACAATCATATCATTACCAACACAAGATAAATTCCATCACTTGATATATTTGGAAGAAAATAAGTTTCATGTAATTTTTGATAAACTAGAAGATGGAGTTTTGATGATGAAGTATATTTTTTAGAATCTCTTATCAAAAGGCTTATAATGGCTATTTTTTCAAAATCATGCATAAGTTATTTCTTAACCTATATAAGAAGCTTTGAACAACTCTAAATAAGAAAATTTAGACATTCTTAATTAATGTAAATAGTTGAACACAGATCAAGGTGAGAGTATTTTTTGATGTCATAGATTTCAATGATTGTAGGATATATAGAGAAAAAATAAAGCCACAAGATGAATCAATATTGATAGTGGAATTTGTGAGTATATAAAGTAAACATGAAAGGTACTCCTAGGAACAAGCATATGATTTAGATGGCAACATTTCATTAAGGAATTTTATCAATTAATTTATGTTCAGTAAGGTTCATGTGAAGTTGGTGAGCAAGATATAATGGTCGAATAATTATTTTCCTATAGAATTGACATTGCAAATCCTGGGAATAGTTTTTTAGTGGTGGGGAAGGAATTTGTAAAAAATGTAAGGTGAACCTTAATTTTCAAAGAAAGGTATCTCTTTGCATTCTAGTATATGTAAAAATGCATAACTAAAATGCCCTCACATACACTATATTTTTGGATATGTTATGGAAGCTATCAAGTTAAGTGCCTAATACTTGCATACACTATCTTTTGACATGTGATAGCACTTGTTAGGTTGAGTACCTAACCCTCACATACACTATCTATTGAGATGTGACAACTCTTTAATGACTTGAGGACCAATCCCTTTTATTGAAGATTAGATTTTTTTTCAAATCTACTAAATTTGTTGTTGGAGAATCTATTTCCTAATGGATAAAACAACAACCTACAAAACTAGATAATTCAATTTCTTTTCATTCATTACAATTTGAAATCCTAATCAGAGCCAGCAACAATTATCACAATTTTTGGAAAAAATAAAAATTAGTGGAAATTTAATTTTTACTAACAGCTAATTCTATTGACCTAGGCTCAAAACCATCAAAATTTTAAGAAATTTAAAATTTTTAATTAATTAATTACATAAATTAAATTGATTATTTAAAAATTTGTGACCATATTGGTTTTTACTCTGAACTATTTTAAAATGCATTTGAGCCTCCTATGTAAAAATATTTTAACATTTCTTGCAATTTGAAAAATCTGTTTAAATTTTTATAAGTTGTGCAAACGCATGTTACCTTTCCAAAATTTATACAAATTAAAATTTCCATTTTTTTCTCAAGTAAATTGTAAAATTAATTTTGTGTTTTGTGAAATTTCCAAATTCATCCCCATTTAATTTTTAAATTTGTTTTGAATTTCTTTGCAAATTATAAATTTATTTTGAGTTTCTGTGCAAATTGAAAATTTGTTGTGAGTTTTCATGTAAATTACAAAATTAATTGAGTTTTCATGCAAATTGTAAAATTTATTTCTGATTTCATGTAAGTTGCAAATTTGTTTTGAGTTTCCCCTTCCATGCAATAAAAAACTCTTTTTTTAAGTCATGCAAATGCAAATCACACTTCCCTAAATCATGCAAATACAAATTACACTTCCCTAATATGTGTAAACAAAAACCTCCATGTTGTAATTGCCTTTTTCAATGGTATGAATTTCCATTGCAATTTCATCTCTCCTTTTCCAACTTTCATGTTATCTCATTTAATTTTTTTTCTAATCATGTAAATATGATTATTTTTTTGAGCCATGTTAAATGAAGTTTGTCTTCCATTCTGAAAAATAGTTTTAACCTGCATGCTTGACTATAGAAATTTTTAGCAAACTAAAAATTGAATTTCCATTTGTACTTCTAATCGCCATCCATCAAAATAAGTTTGTTCATTTAAGAAAATAAGTTATTTTAATTTCTTTCTCATCTAGAATAATTCGTACAATCACATTCCAGTTAAAGAGGAAAGAAAATGGAAATTTGAAGAACAAAAACAATAAATTTTTTGTCTTATATCTTCCAAATGCTCCAAGATAAAAATGCACCTAGATCAGAGAATTTAAATATTAAAAAAAGATAAATTAAAAAATCAGAATTTGATTTTTAATTTTTATTTTTTACTGGTCAAGGAGTAAGTCATACAGCCATATAAAGGCACCCCAAAGGAAAGGAAGAAGATAAATATTAAAATTTTCAAATATGTATTTTCAATTTTTTGGATAATAAGAGGTTGTATAATGCCTAAAAGGAATAAGGAGTTTTTAAAATCTAAGTTTTGTCTTTTGTCTACCCAAACACCAAAATGTATGGCCAACCGTATGAATTGCATGGGAGGAAATTTTTTTAGGTTTTTATGAAATTTATAATTTTTCCTATTTATTCTTATACACAAATGTATGGCCTACATGAGGTGAAATATGGTAATTTAAAAATTCATTTTGGCTTTTTTGGGTAAAATTTAAGTCATACAATCACCATACGACCAACCGTACACCCAAAGGGAGATAAGTTAAAAAGCAAATTTTTTATTTAAAGTTTTAATTTTCCCATATGAAAATGGTACAGTCAAATAAAATTAGGGAAGATAATAAAAAAGTGACTAAATTAGTTTTAACTTCTTTTGAGCAAAAAGGGAAATGTACAGACTTAGGGAAGAGAGAAAATAAAATTAAGAGAAAATTGTTCTTGATTTGAAAATTTGTAATTCTCTTTTAATAAATTTTTTGTCATACAATAACGTCTAGGGAGGAAACAAAAATGTAATTGACAAATTGTAATATTCTTTTTTTAGAATTGAGATAAAAATATAAAGCAAAAAAGTGGGATTTTAAAATCAAAAGATGGAAATTTGTGAAATCATATTTTGGCTCATTTGCACTTGTCATAAAGGTCCATTTTGTAGATTTGGAGTGATTTATCAAATGGGAAGTCAAAATTGATAATAGTAATTGAGTGAGAAATTAAAATTCATCAGGCGGTGTTCAAAAGGCACCAAAATAAATTTGCATAGGTAAAATTATGGATTAGCGACAGTGATGATTAGGCATGGAATTTAATTGAGTCATTTTGTCAAAATGTTTATGTGAAAGTGGATAGATCAAAAACTATAGGTGATAGGCATATGGATAATGTATATATATGAAGGTAGAGATCAATAAGGTTGTGAGACATAAAATGAGTAAAACATTAAATAAGCAAGTGCAATTAACAAGTGTAAATCTAAATCTATAACTTTTTTAAGCATTCTCTTAGTTCCTACCATGTGAATGGCATAATAGGTAAGCAAATTGAATCAATTAATTGAGACATTTGGTCAAATTGGGACAACACATGTGAATACTATGTTGATCTCAAGATATACCACCTTTACATACCATCTACATGTTCTTAGACATCTAGGTGTTATAAAGTCTTGAAGTAATATAGGATGGATGATGATATTATTATCTCATTTGTGTGATCAAAATATAGAAAGATTAAAGAAATCGAAGACCACTTTGGGTGGACATTACCACGTGTTGAAAGTGAAGGCAAATATGCTTTGTCAAATATTTCTAGTCTTTTCATAAAAATGTTGAATCTTGTTTTGTAATTTATATTTGTAAATTATGTAAGTGTAAACTCACAAATATAAGTAATTTCACTTTTTCACATGGTGCAATTACACCAACACACTTTTACACCATTTAAATGGTGCATTTTTGTAAACTCATTTTTATAGATTCTAAAATTCAAAAAAGGTGGTTACACACTGTAACCACCTCCTCATGCTATAAATATGAGTGTAAAGCTCATTATAAAGGGAAATTTTGGCAATGAGACTATATAGATATTTTGTTTGAAGAACTAAGCTTTGTTATCAATTTAATAAAAATCAAAACTATGAGATTTTGTAAGCTTTGTATTCAAAATTTATTCATGAGTTATATTTTTGTATGTGATTCACCTATTTCTATATCTATACTTTCAATTCATCTTCATAATCATTACAAAATTATTAGATAATGGGATTTCACATTAATTATTTATTTTAGAATCATCTTGTTTTTTTTTTCTATGAATTTGAAATCTTGGTGGGGTTTAAGCAATATTTTAATTATCTCTTATGGATAAATATGGGATGGTTCTTTTTGGTCTACTATCAGTATTAGAAAAATATCTCAATGTATGTTATGCACTCCTAAATATGTAAATATGTCTTTACCACCCATTTAAGGATTGAGATTTCCATGCACATGGTGTTTTCCCCTTCTTGGACTATTCTATAAAATTTTTGCATTTAGTTACATAGAGTTGTCTTTCATTTTTCCCAAGGTTATCATAGTATTTTATATGTTTAATTAAATATAATAACCTTATTCCCCCTTATTCCTTTCCTTTCTATTTTCTTCCTTTATTTCTATTATACCCTTCATTTCCCTCATTTTCTTTCTATCTCCTTTTTTTTATTTCAAGTTAAAAGTTGAAGCCCCATAGAAAACATTTTTTTTCTAAATAGTTGTGAATAAATTTTCCCCTATTTTTTGATTTTTGGATTTAAATAAAGGTAACTTCACCTAATAATAAGAGAGGGACTTTATCTTGTGTTGTTTAATAACATAAGGACTCAGTTCCCACACTGTTGACTCAAAGTCCAATTTGTCCCCCTGATAAATTTTTGAGCCAAAAAGTCTTGATACTTTAGTGCCTGATGAAAGGGTGACTTAGAAAGTCAACACTTTTGGTGACCTCTATGGGATACTTTCTTAATAAGAATGAATACATTAACCTTAAATAAATACATTGGGAATGGATTCATAGAAGCATCCAACCTTCTTAATTTGAAAATGTAACCCAACTACAACTTGTTTGGCACACTATTGAGTAACTTGAATTGAATAAAGCCTCTCAACAATACTCAAACTAAAAAAGAGCATCGTAAATCCTCTAGAACAAATTAAAACTAAGAAAACCATCCAAAATGCACACCACACACACACATGTGCCCAAAGACACTTAGAAAAAGGAGGACTCAAAAACAAATAAACAAATCAGTATCAAAGCACTTAGAAAAAGCAAAGACCTATTCTACTATGTATAAGGCCTTAAAAAATGTTTAAGGTGTTAGGTTAAATATTTTGGATTCAAATAGGTTCAAAGAAAGTTATTTTTTAATCCTTGTTTCTCCATGATAACCAACCCTTAGCTAACTGGTGTAGGTCATTTAGGTCTCTTTTGAGTGATTCATTAAGACTTTCTTGAAGCTCATCTATTGTTGCATGTTGCTCAACTTTTGTTGTGTGTCCCTAACACTCTCTAATATGCTTCTTAAGAGTCATGAGGTTTTTCACAAAATTAAATCCTTTTGAATTATGATGTAATAGCTATTTAGATACATCAAACTCTACTTCTTATTTGTTAAATACAACTACAAACTAATCAAGATCGATTTGGTGTTCATTTTGATCATTCAATTCACCAACATCTACTTTGAACTAATCATATTCTCTTAGTACTATCACCTACTTTAAAGGGGCATCATGCTCTTCTCCATGCTCATTAGGACTATCAGTGACTTCTGCAACATGTTCATCTTTCTTTTGAGGAAGTATAGGCCTACGAACCTCTTCAAATTCCTGCATTATGGCATAGTATTATTGCCACATGTCATCTAACTCTCTTTGAGGCCTATTATTATGATTTTTTTACTATTTGAATGTCAAAAACATATCCTCATCATGTCTAATGTGTTTTATCAAGTCTATAACATCATCATCATCTTCCTCATGAAATATATAATTTCCTACAATATCCCTTTAAAAAGAATTGCTAGATCCCACTTCAAAAAGTTCATCACCTTATCTGTGAATGATGTATGTACCCATGTTTGTCTCCTCTATGAGTTTTTATGGATCAAAATCATAATTTTTAGTCCCCCACTCATCAATAAAGAGTTATGATATGCCTTCAAGAGGCACAACTAGTTTTTGATCAGTATGATGCTTCTCTTCATCAATGATAGTACAATTCACATTCAAGATATTTGGCATGCAGGGTTCAAGATGAAACTTAGAGATAAATTCAAAATTGATTATAAATTTATTAACATATTTAGTTTTAAAATCCATATAAGAACAATAAAATGATAAATACCCTCTAATTTTGGCAATGAAGTCTCTTGATAAGCATAGGGAAAAGTAGGGTGGTAAATCCAATACAACATCTTGAGTAATCAAAAATTTGGGACAAGCATGGAGAGTAAGACTCAAACCTTTCATCACACCCATAGTCTTGGTAGCTAATCCATCCAATTTAAAGATACCCTCAGTATTAGGATCATATCTTAGGTACAAATTATCATCTATTTAGTTGAGCATCACAAAGATGATATCCCCACTATCTATCATGTAATTATGTAATAATTTCCAATAATCATAGAAAGATATAAGGGAGGAGGCTTGTCAACTTTAGTTAGTTATCTCTCATTAGGTTTGGTTGTATTTTTGAAAATTATAGCTTTTGTCCTTACTAATTTTTATGAAAGGCTAAGTTTAAATAATTATTCTTGAAGCATGAACCTTTTCCCAAGGATGGACAATGTATCCCACATTATAATAATCAAATGGTCCTTCTTCATCTAATCTACATTATTGATAGGAGAGCCACCAATATTTGGTTATCTTTTAGGAGTTACAACATGATTTTGGGCTTGCATAGTTTGAGGTTTGAAGTTACTCCTTACATTCTAAATCTTCTAAGTCTCTTGGGATTCATAAGTTGCATTAGGTTCCTTTTCCCCTTTAGATATATACGGAGCCATGATTGGATTCTTTTCAACCTATTGATCCTCTTAAACTACTCTTCTATTAGATCTAGTATTAACTACTATGAAAGTATAAACCTTACTCATGTTTCTCAACTAATTTATTACACATCGATCTTCTTCTTTCCAATTTACCAATGTAACATCTAATTGAACTTACTCTCAATTATATATTCCTTGATTATAAACCTTATCTTATTTCATGTAGGTAGTTACTCCATTTTTCTCTATAAAGGCCTAATTGAACACCTCAATCTAATTGGTAGGATGATCATGAGGCTAAACCCATTGATGAGACTAGTCATGTTATTGGGAAAGGTTATTTTGAATAGATATTAGAAATCTAGAGGTAGAGGTACCATTTTTATTAAAAAAATTATAAGTCTTTGCAAGAGTAACTTAGCCCTAGAATTAAATATTTACCTAATATGGTAGCTTGTTATTCTAATAAAGTCCTTCATAGGGAGGCTCATTATTATAATAAGGATAGTATGGTGATTGATATGGATTATAATTTTGAGCCTAATGCCTTTCAATAGTAACCATATTATTTTATTGGGATTTGACTAGGCTCTTTAACTCTTGCATTTCACTAGATTGACTAGGGATAACTTGTTCATGACCAGTCAGTATAGGAATAAGAGTAAGAGTTGGTTAGGGGGTTGTATATAAGGAAAAAATGGATTAGGGGGTCTTGAGTAAATATTTCCATCTTCAATAAGGTTATTTTTAGCCTTGATGGCAACATCATAGGCATTAGGTAAGTTTTCTCCTCCCATAGATTGTATCATGATAGCTATGTCACTATTTACGGCCCTGAGATAGTATAGGAAGGCATAGTTTGTAGTAGGTCTCAAAAGAGTTAGGATCATGTCCCACATTTTATAAAATATAGAATTTAAATCTTTCATAAACTCTTATGGGGATATTTTGATTGTGGTTAATTTCTTAGCCAAAGATAAGTGATTAATCTTATCTTCAAACCTCATGCTCAATTTCTCCCCTAATAGGTCCCATGAATCAATAGAATTAAGATCCAAGGTCTTATACCAATATATATATATATATATATATATATATATATATATATATATATTCCCTTAAATGAAATTTCTAACAATATAATTTCCACATTCTCTTGAGTTATATTGTGGATACTTCAAAAATTGGATATATCTCTGATGTGTTTAATAGGGTTAATGGTGTTTTCTCTACTAAAGTAAGGGACACTCTTGAGATATACCATATTAATATCATCATATCCTGAAAGGTTTAGAGGATATCCACCATTGAAGGAAATAAAGGGTTGGTTTTTATCCATCTTTTTAGTTTTAAGAGGGTGGAAATGGAGTTTCCTTTTAGGAATATGGGTGTACGGAGTAGAATGAATAAATCTTTCTCTTAACTGAAAATAAAGGTAAATCAACAAACTCAAAAGGAATAACATTAGACTTTGACCTAGTAATAATAGTTGCTTTAAGATTTACTTACCAATTTACAACTAGGAGATGAAACTTGTTGGAGTCACCAGATGTTGCATGAAGGAAGCTATTACAGTTGTAAATTATCAAGACCAACATCAATATTCAACAACCTTGTTGAAATTTAGTTGAAACATTATAACTTAATGGATTTGATTAGAGGTCCCATTGGTCATGCCATAAACTATTATCAATCTAATTGTCACCCCTAATAAGGTTATTAAGGCCTTATTAATTATATGATATCATGGAATCACTTATAGGTTGTGGGTGGCCTAATTGGTGAAGTTGATTTCTAAATAGAGCTAGCTCCCTTGATGCTTGACCTCAGACTAATGACTAACCTACTAAAATTATAGGGAAGGGGAGAGATATATAACTTAAAATAAGAAAGAAAACATGGATTTGGTGCACCAACATATACTCTTTTCTACTTTCTTATAATTTCAATATGAAATAACAAGATTACAACCTAATTTATATAACTTAAAAATAGTGTTTCCTACATGATTGATTCATATGAAGTTTATGGTAACCAAAAGATCTAAGGTGAAGGATCGAGAGGTCTAAGAAAAGACACTAATGACATTTCCACACTTTGTATTTATTATAACCATCTAACACACATCATATGACCTACAAAGAGATGACTGGCTAACATAGAGGCATGAATTAAGAGGATGAATGTAAAGAAGAAAAATAACTATCATTGACATTCATCAACAATATCCAAAATTCTAAATGTAAGATGAATAAAATAGAAATTAGCTTGAATTTATCTTGGAGGTAAAAAAAATTATCAATTTTGGTAAGGCTTCACCATACACACTTTGAAGATGTTTAAAATGAAGTGTATACCTGATTAAATAGGAAAAATATCTAGAGCTTAGGGCTTGATTTGGCCTTTCCCACTAATGAGTCCATTACAAATTCAATCATGACTAAAGAAGGTAGTCAAGGAAGTGAGAATATCTCCTTGATATTGCCATGGCCATTCCTAAATAATTACCTACCATGTCTCCTTAGTGTATAAATTATCTTCTCTCTACTTGTGGATGCATCTATTCCCATGATAAATTCAAAAATATTCCACTACCCTCTCATCATTTTTCTAGTTGAAGGTGATATGTGCCATGATTCACACATTAAGTCATCTTGATTTTGTGAATCAATTTAGTTATGCAATTGATCCTTGAATTTTGATGGTTTTTATGGTCAGATGGGCTATTAATTTTAGGTTGGTATAATAATGGCATGACACTATTTCACTCACTATCTCCTTTATTATTTGGCCATGGCTTATGCACTTGGGGCCTACCACCTCCACATGATGGGCCATCATTAGTGCTTAGGTTCTAGAGGTCCTAACAAGTAGTTAGATCCTAAGGGGATTCTCATTTGTTAGGTTCTTATAGGTGTTAGTATTCACCTATCATTTAGGAGGAGCCTTAGTTGTTAGGTATACACATGCCTTCCTTTGAATTGGATTGAAATTTTTATGCTTTGATTGGATCCCAAGGCTAAACATGTCCACATGGTTATTTGTGGTTTCCCTTAAGGACCTAAATTTAGATCTAAAATTTATGATAGGTGACCATGCATGAGCCTTGAATTAGATCCAAGAGCTTCCACTATTGACACCCTAATAATCTAATAAGGTTTAACACCTAACACTAGGAAGTCATGATTGGTTATTAGGTTGATGCTTACCATGTGTCACTCTTTGATTAATTTTAGTTCCTATAAACTCTAATAATTAGATGCCCTGAGAGACTATGGGGACTGATAGGTCCATATGAGACTCATTGATTGGTTCCCAATTTATGATAATTATAACATCCCAAATACCCCAAGATCCTAACACTAGGAACTTGCTAAAATCTATGTATAAACCCTTTTACATGTGTTGGGATTCTTTATAGAGCTATCACATCTCACCATTTGATTAAAATAGGTTTTGGAACACTATAACAACCCTAAGAAGGTTTAGGGAAGGTTGGGAAGGCTAGGAAAGCCAAAAATATTCTAAGTACAACACTTCCCTGTGGGCCTTTTTCAATATGCAGTTGATCTAATCAATTTTACTCTAACCATAGACCCCAAGATTTAAATATGGGTCTCTACCACATGTATTCTACTCTATTAATATGGGTTCCTAAGAAGACACCACATTTCTTCTTCTTGCTCACCGAGGGGCCTTGTTGTTTTGAGATTAGTGGATGGATCTAGGCCACTAGGTTATTGATATTATGCCATGTGGCATCATCCCACTAACATACTACTCTAATATATTTTCACAACTTCATGGAACATCCTAGGGATCTAGGTTCTTAAATTTTTCCATGTGACATCATCCCATTAACCCACTTACTTTGGAACTTTTCACTTGTATAGATGGTTCTAGTGTTGTAAATCATTAGGATTATGACACATGGAAGCATTCTAATAACTAGAAGCTTTATATTTCTACTGATGTGGAACTTACCCAAACAAATTTTGAATAAAAATGACTAAGTCTTATAGTTTTTTTGCACAGGCCTAGGGCCTCAAAATGTTGAAATTTTCTCTTACTCATCTTCTCAAGAATGCTTTGATTTATCTTCTAGGTCTTCAAATTTTTTACTCAATGCTTAAGCTTAGAATCCTAATTTGTGGCCTTTTTTGAACATTTTATTTGAGAATTTTCTTTGAGTACCAAAATCCTTAACTCTTCATGGATTTTGTTGGAATAATTATTCTAAAGAGCTAAACCTTCATACCTTTTGTCCAAACAAAAGCTCCAACTAACTCAACACACATTTTTTGAAGAGTGAAATATTTGGGAAAATTTTGTGAAGCCTTCAGAAAATTTGTCATAACAAGATCTCTAACTCTTCTTTACAAAAGATCTAAAGGCTAAATTTTGAACAAAAGTGAGAAAGACAACTTTTTTAAAATATGCTACGTCCCTTGCATTCATCTTGTTGAACTTAAACCACAACTTTAAAAATCCTTCATTCCTACCATGAAACCTTGTACTAAGAAATGAAATCCACTCCTATAATTTAATTCCATTTTGATTTAGTTCCCTTGATGTCCAATCAAGCTCAACCATTTATCTTATTTATGGCTACCACCTATCGATTCACTTGGATTAGTTTGTCATCTTGTGCTCATGCAGGCATATCCTTGGGTCTTGCCTCATCATCCTACATAAGTATTGGAGTTGTCGTGCACCCATATTTGTAAATTATTATGTGTGACTCCATATTAAAGGTTGTGTATATAGTTGGTTACATAGTGAAACTATGAGTTTTTGAAGAGCATAGAGGTGAGACTCTTTGATTTGGCATGGGACTTCACCATTTAAGTTTGAGGAATATTATGAATAATAATGCATAAGAGTATTTGAATATCTTAATTTCACTCTTCATGATTTAGAACCACTTCCTACACAATCTTTATTTTACTTCTTGAATTTTGGGAGGCTTGCATACTTTAACTTATGTATCGTGTTCATGTGGTGGAGGATCTTTGCATGGGGTGCACATTGGAACTACTTATAAGAGTATATAAATACTTAGTTGATATGTGGGTCCAAACTAATTATTGAGTGTGATTATAGATGGAAAGCATTTGTGCATTGAAATAATTTTAGATAACTTGAATCTATGAAAGCACATGACCCTTTAGATAATATTCGTGAGTTTATCACCTATTGAAAGGGTGACTTGTAAAGTTAACAATTCTCATATAGTCAAGGCATCTGAGTGACATGAATTTCTTGGAACACTTGAGGATATAATTATACACAAATATTCTTGATTTCACCTTTGAATCTATGTATGAACATAAATGAATAATCCTCATAGATTTTTTTATCAACATATTTGGTTAATGGTTTCCATAATTCTCCATTTACCTTATCAATGATGCCCAATATGCATCTAGTAAATAAGATATCATGTAAAAGTTTCCATTATCAGGCCTTTGTTCATCTCTACACATTTTTTCTTTTAACTTAAAATTTATAACGTTGCTCAAGGAAATAATTTTCTTGAAGGTCAATAAAATGTCCAATAAAGGGACCCATTCTATTTTTACATATTTGTTACTAGGAAACCCATACTATCTATTTAACAGGTCCATGGCAATCCTAATCCTAGGCCTAAATTTGATAATGTCATTAAAAGAAATGGTTCCCTTGGGATTTAACCTTTGGCCTTTCAACAACCTTTATTTTAATCTAATTTCTATGGTATAATACTTGAGCCACATGATTGGTTGAGACTTGGGTATATGCTACCTTAATCCCTGGGAGTCTTGAGGTATCTCTCAAATGCCCTACCAAAAATATCAGCAATTACATTATTTCCTTTCCTACGGTGGAGGCAATCCTTAAAAAAAATACCATTGAAAAATAAATCCCTAAGAATGTCAATGCAAAGCATTACCTCTATTTTTGTCACTACTTGATGAAGTTCCATGGTTTTAATGGGTAGTAGGTCATTGATGTATTACTTATCATCTAGGAATAACTGGTCCTATGTATAGTATGGGGCCATAGAGTTTACTGCATTCTATAATGTTGAGTTGTGTAGAAATTTGAACTTAATAGTGATTTTGTCAAACATTGTATCCATGTATTCAGTAGTTCCCATGCAAGAATGGGTAGAAAGACCTTGAATGAATGCTTACTTTGAAGAGGAAGCCATTTCAGTAATCTTAATCTATATAATTCTTTTATGGATTATATGAAATATCTTCATAATTTTTTTGGAAAACCAAGGCTTTTGGTCACACAAAAGCTTGAAAATGAAATATTCACTCATAGATTAATGGTGAAGTGACTTTTTTTCACTATATTTTGCATATATATCCAAAATTTTGAAGCTTAAATGTTTTTTTTTTTTTTTTTTTGAATTTAATGTAGCTAACAACTTTTTATTTGATTCTTGTTTCAATTTGAATGTGCAAGTCAGCTTTGGTGGGTTCATATTTTCCATATGGAAACTTCTTGTTAACTTTACATGTCTAGTCACCTCACTTGAGATAGTTGTTGTTTTCTCACTTACTTGCTTCTTTGATTTATTGTTAGTTTTTCCTTATGTGCACTTTTGTTATGCACTTTGTGTATTTTGAAATATGTCTATTTCTCTCTCACTCTAGACTTTAGATTTATAACTTCATTTTATATGTTATGGGGCCATGAGTTAACATGATTGTGTTATGTGTAATAATATTAGTCTTGTAGTAACTCAAAAGCTTAAAGGTATGGGTGTATTAGCCTTTTTAATTATGTATGTCCTTGTAAATGTTTTAGATTGATGAGATGTTGACATGTGGATTGATCTTATGGCATTAAGGGCATAGATCCATGGGACCATGAGTCCATTAACTTGGTTTTTAGTCTTTGAAGATTTAGACTGATGAAATTGTGTTAATTTTAAACTAATTAGAGCTCAAAGGCTCAAATATATTAGACTGTGGGGTACCGGTCCATTAGAAGTTTTTAAACCACTCTGTGGTATCGAGTTAGTGAAAGGGAACCACTTGCCAACTACTCAGAGACTTTATAAGCTCAGAACCATTAGATGATTGACTTTCATTTTGAATTTTATGTAGTTTTAGGTTTACATAAATGTGTCATGTGGCATGTTCTCAAAGCTCAGAGACTTAGAACACTTATAAATTCTATTAAATCTAAAAGGCTTCGTGTAATGTATGAATGCCACCTATAACATTGTTAGATCTTGGAGACTTCAAAAGACTTAGAAACTTTTACAAAGGCATAAAGGGCTTTGAGTAACATATTAAATCCACCTATCATCTTCTCAAGTAAAATAAAATAAGGATTGACCTACAATTACTTGGTAAGTCTTTGTTGATAATCGTTTAGTCATATAAAACATAGGAACACTAAGATGAAAGATATTAGTTCTATTATTCCAAATGAATCATAAAAATTATTAAAACCCAAGGTCTTAAAATAAATTAAAATGACCATTTAAGCTTTGATTTTCAAATTTCAAATTTATATAACTTTAGAATTCAAATAAAACCTTAGTTTGTGCATGATATCACACTAAATTTCACCCTTGAGGAGGTTGTTCAAGACTTACTCATTTTGTTGATAGCATGGAGACACCTCTAGGTTTTGGATGGCCTAATAAATGAGGTAAATATATATTTAGGGTTATCTCCCTTGATGATATCACCTGAAATTATTACTAAACCTATTTTTTTAAAGAAAATAGAGAGAAATGATTGAAAACAAGTAAATGAGAGGTGATGCACCAAAATTAGTTTCCTCCACTTGCCTGTACTACATTTAAAACATGAATTAGGATTGAAATCTATTTATTTAACTAAACGTGACTATCTAATCATCATTATTTCAATATGAAATTTATTATCAATAAACTAACCAAGATGGAATGAACAAGAGGTCTCATAGGATACACTAGTGAAGTAATCTCCACACTTTGTTATTACAATATCATGTATCACTCTTCATATGACCTACTAGTATGAATAAAAACTCTTAAAAAATATAATAAGATAGGAAAAATGGAATGAATTTGCATACTATCACTAACATTTATAAAATTACCATGAGTATACACTAGTTGCAACATATAGAAGGATGGAAATCAGCGTGTATTCATCTCAAAGGCAAAGTAAAAGTGTTTACATGAGAAGGTATTTACCTCACTCAAGTTGATTTTAAATTAAAATACCTTGAATTTAGTACATATAGGATAAATGAGAGAGGATAGAGAGAAGGTATTTGAGAGATATTTTATGACAAGTGTCATTTGTCATAAGCTAGTTATCATGCCAAATGGAAAGTGAGAGATCAGTTGAATCACTCTATTCAACATGTGTTATTTGAAATGAAAATATCCTTAAAAGGTGTAATAGGAGTTTTTAACTTATTTTAATGACTCTTAAATCTTGTTTATGAAACCATCCTCCCTATTTTTAGAGTTACAAACTCATGCTTTGACACATGCCCACCTAGTTTCCTTGACAACTTGTTATGCCATTATTAACTCCTCAATGTTTCTTCCATCTTGAAAAGAATTATATTTAGAGATAATACTACTTAATATTAATTTATTCCATTATAAACCTGAAACTCTTTAACAAGGCTTACTTAATCTCATGTAAAAGAAAGAACACAAGTTTATCTTTGTCATATAAGGGTTAGTATTGCTTGGGGACTGCAACACAACTTGGTAACCTTTTGAATGAATTGTTTAAAATAAAATATCCTATATATAAACCTATGGATAATTTAAATATACCTTATAAAACATATATATTTCTTCAAGAATGTCAAAATAAGCTTTGTGTCACTTAGCTCATGAAACATTGATTTGGTTTTGGAGAGCTCACATTTCAATGGAATGAATAGTTTGCATGTAACTATCATGGGTACTTTTTGATGATTTATAAACCTAAAATATATTTTTTATTAACTTGGATAAATTAAAATAGTTTTTTTTATCTTGGAGTCTTTTATATCCTTGATGACCTATACAAGGTCTACAATAGACTTCTTCATGCAAACAAGGAAAACATTCTCTTCTAGACTTAAACTTAGTTAATTATAGCTTGTCTCATCACTTTGGGATCATTTATAATGAATTTTTAATGTAATAATACCTATACATATGCCTATAATATATTTTCAAGTGGTCAATATCCTTCATTAGTTCACATCCCTATAAATAGGCCTAAAATTGCCATTTCTAAATCATTTTGCATACCTCTTCCTCTCGCATGCGCCAGATTATGGATACATTAGGTGATATTGAAACTCAAAAGGATCATCAAGGGACTTAAATGGTAATTTAAATGCATTATAACCTCTTATAAAGTAAAACTCAAATATTGGGTCCTTAGAAGGGTTTTATGAGGGTTTTAGGGTCCTTAATTTGTTAACAATTGTTCATAAATTTGATGGACTCAACTTATGAACTATTTCCACTAATTTGGAGTAGATTAAACCTAATATAATCCTTAAGATTAATTTTTCCCCATGAAAAATTTTCTCATTATTTTGAACATTCCAAAATACCCTTCTCGAGCTGAAAAGTTGACTAGCACACTTGAGATAGATCTATTAGCACACAAATCACCTGATTTTCTCTTTTGTTGTCTCAAAACACCTTAAATAGTTATTTTATATGTTATATTATGTATTTAGGTATTATTATAAAAAAATTTACCCATGAAATAGTTTTGGGACCATTTATTTACCAATAAGAGGGTTTATGAATCATTAGGACAATATGACTCTAGCAGTCATGTTTTGTTATTTTCCTCCTCCAAGGGTTCCAACCTTTATTAAAACTTATTAAAAGACCCATCACACTTATAAAAAACCTAAAACCTTTAAACCAAACACAAAAATTCATATTTTCATGTTTGTTTGTAGGTAGACATGTGGGTCCTCATTTAGGACTAATACCTTGTTAGGCTTGAGAATAGATTCATTTTGAGTGGTTCATTCACTTATTTAGGATTATAAAAATTTCCAAAATGTTATTAAAATCCTATCACATCTTAAATCACCCTCCAAATTCATGCTCAAGCCAAAATTTTCACCTTTTCTCATGTTTTGTATAGGTAGGTATGTTGGTGTTCATCTAAGTGTATTTAAGCTTCTTCATACCCTTTATTGCATAGTTATCACCTTTGAGACCTGAAAATCCACTTGTGACATAATTTTAACGTAAAAACATGCTTCATGGTCTCTCCTACATTCCTATTAAAAGGCAAGTCAGCCTTGGTATCCCATTTGATCTCCATCAAGTTCTCCACAGTCATACTAGCCTATCTTTCATGAATATTTGTAGGTGGTCATTGTTATTTTTTGGGTATTTATATAAGAATGAGGGTACTATATGGGTCTTTAATGTCCACTTGTCTTTTTTTATATCAACACTGCTACTCTTACCTCTTGTTTAGGCCTATTACTAACCTACTTATGCTTGAAACCTTATGAAATAATTCAAACCTACACTATTAATGGACTACCACCTAAAATTATCTACTAAATATGTCCATAGAATGATTTCCTCAGCTTTCTATATGTTTCCAAAAGTTTAATAGATTACCAATAGCAATAATAAACTAATTTGGTGATAAGTTGTTCATATTCCCTTAAACATTATGGAGATTATTCAAAAGGAGATGACTTGTCAAGAATGAGGTGCATTGATGACAAGGATAGCTCTCACAGGTGGTCCACATGGAGAGGGCCATCGGGGATCTCAAAACTTGATAACCTTAGTACTTTTTTAGTAATCATTCATAATTCATTATATCATGAGGTTAAGGCATGTGGGTCTCATCATGAAAATAAAGGGAAAATAATTTTCAAGCATGGGAGTAGATAACATCATCTCTGTAGGGTATTTCATAAAATGAGCTATCACATCTGCATTCTGCATAAACAAAAACAAGGGTTAACAACTAGTTCAAAGTTGAAGGCAGAACTTAGGAACTCCATTGTTTAGGTTTGCATATATAGAATTGGGGGAGACCATATTTGAATTGAACCTATCTCTTATTATGAATTTAAAGATAATCCACTGGTTTGGCATTATTTTAAAGAAGGGGGTATCAGCCCATATCTAGAAAGGCTTAATGGTTATGATGAAAACTTGTTTGAGCAGTTTGTGAGATCTTGGTTAAATAGGAAGGTCATAGTGGGTGGAATTAGTTTTGAAATCTCTGAAAAGTTGATTTCTATGGCCATGAGAATGACCATGTCGAGTATAAAACTCTAAAGGAAAACTAAAATCATGGATATGACTAGCCATAAACTGTTTCTAAGTGAGGGAGAAGAACTTGTCCCATATCAAGGAGGGTTCAAGCGCGCTAAAATTCCAGAGCCATGGGATGGAGTGTGCTTCATTATCATGAAGTACTTCACACTAAAAGGGAAATTTACCAGGTTCTACAATTACCACCTTCCTTTGTTAAATCACTTCAAGTGCAATGTTATTATTAGCTTTCCATTTTACCTGCTCTCCTCTTTGGAACACTCTGTCTTGAGGGTGAGAGCTAAAATGGCTAAAAATCTAGATATAAACCCTATTCCCCTACACCAGGGGCTAATTTTCTACTTATACAACTTTCACCATGCCCTTGAGCCATCCAAGACTATCAGAGTTGATAGCGGAGACATTCCTTCCAACCCAATGTCTGGTGATGCTATTGATGAGTCCTAGTTTTCCCTTGCTCCTACCTAAACAAAAGATGTTTCTTTCTCCACCCTTGAAGACACCCCTATTGATACCACTAGCTCTTTTGTGAGTAATAAGGGTAAGAAGAGAAAGGTTTATGAAGAGGAAGAAAATATTAAAGAGACCATGGAGGGGACCCACAAGAATTTAGGTAGGGCCACGGGGGTCCAAGGAGGTAAATCTCACAAGCTTTCCAAAATTAATAAGGAAGGATTCTCTTCTGGAGTGTGAAGGTTAGGGTGGATTGCTGGTAAACCCACCCTGAAGTCCAAACTAATTGATTACTCAGAAAGTGCTTTAGAAGAAGCAACCCAGAAGGAAGAGTCTAAGGAGCTGGAAATCTAGGAAATTTTGGAGGACACTGGAGGGAAGCAAGATACTAGGGATTTTGAGGTTACTAAGGAGCATGGTGCTTACACTATGGGAACTACTGAAAATAAGGGAAAAATGTATGTTGAGGAAGTTGGTGAGGGTACTGAGAATGAGACTAATTGGAAAGATGAAATTGGGGCCTTGAAGGACCATATTCAGAAGCTAGAGAAGATTTTTACCAAAGGACTTCAAAATACAATTCTACTGAACATGTCTATGTTGGAAGCGGTGGGTAATACTAGGCATGCTAACAACACAGAGAATACTAAGAAACTTAATGATCTTATCAAATCAATATTTATGTAAGGGGAGTCCTCTCTAACTCTGGTCTTTTTGTTTCTTGTGTTTTTTCTCTATCTATTATTCTCGGCTACTGCCATCGTCTCTCTGAAGGCATATTTTGTTTGATTGCCTTCTTGTCTTTTTTATTTGTAAAGGGTTCAGCCCCTAATTTTTTTCCTTACCTTATCAAAAACAATAAACCAATTTTCTTATTAGTTTCTTAAGGAACAAAACTTAGATGTAATGTTACTCTTTTTAGACTCAATAGGCCTAAAACATCCTATAACAAGACCCTTAATCAAAACAATATTTAGATGGCTTGGATCACATGTTTGAATGGTTCACCACCCTCACATAGTGATAATGGATCCATATATTAATTTTAGGTTTTAAAGATTCAAACCAACACTATTAGTCCCTTTCCTATATATATCTTAATGACCACCTATAGGTAGCCTTATACACAGTCATTTAGTTTGCATGCGTTGTTAAACTCTTCACCATTTGACCATTTTGATGATTTTATGAGATATATGAAGGATAAAGGAGGCTTGATATATCTGATCACAAGTTTTTCATTCCAAACACAACCACCTCCATGCTTGAATAACATCATACCTTAAATAACCCTACCTTTCATCTCAAAAAATAACAAACGTAACACTTTTTACCATTTGATTTCGCACAAAATTCAAATGATGGTTGAGTGTGATGTGGGAGTATCTTTTCTACATTTTAAGAACTCACACAAATTTCCATTTTCATTATTTAACCTTCAAATGCACTTAGATTATAAAAATTGTACATGTGGGGTTTTAAGAGGGTTTAAGGACACCTTATCTTGATAGTTATTGTTCATAAATTATATCCCCTACAATCCTAAAATAATGCATGAAATTTTAAGGTAATAATGGCCTCAATCTACCTCAAATATAATTTGACCCAAATATCTCTCTCTCCTCTACATAACATCCTCAAACTAGTCAGCCTTATTGTGTCTACCAAGAACTCAATGGAGAAATAGGGAAGGTTTCTTTCTTGTTTGGAACTATAACACCTTATTGAGAATTAGTTTGACATTTGGGAGGATATATGATGTGGTGTAAAAACTTTTCCACTTGGTGTCATTATTCCCTTAGCTACAGATGCTCTGATTAAGCATGGAAACCTGTAAAAACTCCTCAGAACATCCTCCTCATATAATGAAGTTTGATCATTTGGATAGGTTCCCTATGTGAGATTTTCATGAAGTATTCTTGTCATGAAAAATTTATATGTAACATACAAAACACCTTCACCCTTATTATCCTTACCAACACTTCACATTAAGTCATAATTAGAGTTGAATCAAAGGACAAAAGAGAATTATAACTTGGTATACATTGAAAATGAATATTTTGACACATTAAGAGAATTTTACAGATCCTGTGAGGTATGAAATAACCTTACATGAGTACCACATGGCCTCAAGTGACCCTCTTTTTCATGGTGTATCTCCTCATACATGATGTCCTTTAAATGAAGTCATTTCTAGGTTGCAATACCAAAAATAAGGAAAACCTTAATTTTCACAAAGTTACCTTAACATCTTCAAATATTAGAAAATTCAAAGTTTTTATCTCATTATCCTTTCCTTAAATGTCTCTATTTTCTATGAAACCATGTACCTTGAGGGATCATCACATTACCCTTGTCTTTATTATGAAACAATCGTAACTTGAGATTTTGTGATTTATCTTAATATATCCAAAACTACCTTAAACTATGTTAAACACCTAAAAAAGGATCAATTTAATCA
This sequence comes from Torreya grandis, assembly GCA_037957365.1. NCBI lineage: Eukaryota > Viridiplantae > Streptophyta > Pinopsida > Cupressales > Taxaceae > Torreya > Torreya grandis. The sequence goes on from JARHVA010005921.1 coordinate 763,437, forward strand.
ATTGAGGACCATGAATTCACATTATAACCATACCATCCTAGAAATTTGATCACTACTAGAAACAATGCCACTCCTTACCATGATAATATAGACTATGAACAAGATGAATTTTTAAGGCTTTGAGGGCCCTAAATAAATATGTTTAAGTAATATCAGGTCCCCATTTTAATTTAAAATGGTGTATGTTAGGGAAAAAAATAAAACACTTATGCCAATAATTAGGATATATTTCATTTATAAATTAGATGATTTTAGGGTATTAGACACTTATGTTAAGGTAGGACACTAGCATCGATGTAGGAGTCTAGGGTTGATGCTTGTATCCTATTAGTTAGAAAATAGGTATAGATTTATAACTTGCATGGGCATAAGATAAGTATATTTTAAGAATTATAGGCAAGATAGTAGGTCTGGGTTATCAACATAAGATAGGTCAAACCAAGAGATAGGACAAGGGGCACAAGATAGAGCATATGTGGGACTTCTGAAAGTAGGAAAGGTCTATAACTGAGAGGAATAAGCAAGGTCTAAATTTTCCCAAGTCTATAAGACTAAGGTGCTATATAATCCATAAATATAATCTACATATTTTTATGATAGGTAAATCATTCAACTAAACATGCATAGATGATTATAATATCAAATATTATTAAGTGGTGATAAACAAACCTTAGTCGGTGGGAATTCACCACTTGTGCATTGACATCTACTCACCAAACATCATGAAATAAAGATAACCTTGGAAACTCAACTTTAAATGGATTTGATTTGTGCTTGTAATTTCAATTGATAATTTTTATTATGCATGTCAATAAGGCTCATTGACTAAAAGTGCATACTCGAGCATTCATTCATATTACAAATATGAACACATGATATTCTAAGTATATGTTTATTTATTGTAATAATAGTTACATCTACTACCCTATCCAATTTTTACTATTTTTATAAATAATTAGATCCAACGTATCCAAAATAACTATTTATTTAAGAAAATGAATGCTAAACTAAGCATGCAATCAGTCACCCAAACCTAAATGGTCATTGCTCATGTTGAGATGGTGAAGGAAGATGTTTTTATCTAACATGTAGTTAGAATGATCAAAAACTAGTATACTACCTATAATTTGTACATAATTTCTCCTATTCGATGATATTATCCCTTGCACCAAGGGTTGTACCTATGTCATAAACACATGAACATATGACAGTTATATAGGTCACAATAGTAAAATAATGATACTAACAATAATTACACATAGTTATATAACATATATAAGCATAAAACCATGATAATAGAAATGAACCAAATCATATAAAATAAATCAATCCTTTGTTTCACAAAAACATAGCATTATTAATTATGATTTGTAACACTAATCATTGATAAGTGCCTTAAATCATGGTATGGGAAAATGGTATGTTACATAGTATATAATATACACATTAGGTATAACCTAATGATTTATATCATCTAAATGCAAAAAAATTATTTTGATGTAAAGAAGAAACTTGAAGAAACATGCCTAAAAAGGCCACAACCACAAGTTCAAAATTAAAGCCTTGTTTATGGTGATCCACTAGTCATATAAAAATAAGAATCACATGGGACCATCCCAATTCTAATGAGAAAGTTTCTACTATGAATTTCATTATCTACATCATTAGTGATCACCTTGGTGATTAAGTTACCCCATATAACTAATTCATTGTTTACTCTTACCATTGTGGTAACTATTGATCCTTCATTTATGGCCCCTATTTCTATTGGTTTGAGTAAATATATGCCTCCCATTTCTTCTAATGTTCCATTATCACCAAAATTTCCTTGTAAGCCTAGTCAACCTACCAAATTTACATAATAAATTTATGTATCTCACTTTGATACTAGTGTTCAAGGTGTTGAATTTATTTCAAGACAAATGTTGGAAGTCCCCAAAGTTACCAAAGTACAAAGCCTCACTGACCATCAAAGGGGAGTGAGTCCTATAACACCCACTATTGCCTCATCATCTCAATTTATACAAAATACTTCAATTTATGGTGTATCATTGACCACTCTATTTTCATATGTTGCACTTTCCACTCCTCCACCTTTTACTACTCCATTCCCAAATATTGGAACTATTGACTAGACATCCTTTATTTCCCAAGTTCCTAATGTGGTTATAAGTATAATGGAAAATTAATCCTACAAGGCTTATTATTTCCATTACACCTATTAATTGTGGAGCCTATTTCCACATTATAATTTATTTTAAATATTTTACATTAAAATTCATTTCAAATGTTTTGGACCCCCTTTTTTTGGGAGTACAGATATGTGGTTTATCTATACTTGTATATGTGTGGTCTCATCACTGATGATTAATGGGGAATAATTATCAGTTGAATTGGCCCATGGTTTGGTACCCATTATTTTGTAAAACTACTATGTTGATTACCTATTGATGTATTATAGATAGACATACAGTAGGTAATACATTAGGAGGATAGAGTGTTTGAATTTAGGTGCAACTTTAAGATAGTTTATTGAGTAAATCTCCAAATAATATTTGTACATTGTAATTGTGAGAAGACTGATCTAGGAGTGGATTGCATTCTTGTTAGATTGTAATAAGATTTGAGAAAGTGTTTCTTGGTGGATGTATCCCACATTGAGTGAACCAAATTAAATCATGTATTCTTATTGTGAATTTTAATTTGTATTATTTATGTATCTCAATTAATATCTCTTGTTACTATGATTCTATAAAAAAAATTTGCATTAATTTCTATTTTATTCCTAACAATTGGTATTAGAGCTTCAAGTTATATTTGTTAAAGTGTTGAATTATAGGCAAGTTTATTATTTTAAGTGAGAGTTATGACTAATGATAATAGATCAATGGTTCAAAATTTCAATAGGTAGAACTCTGGTCTATGAAAGATGCAGATGGAGGATTACCTTTATAAAAAGGACCTCCATGTTCCACTGGGAGGAAAAGTAAAGCAACCAGTGGGTACGATAGATGAGGCTTGGGATTTGATTGATAAGAAAGCACTTGGGTCCATCTGGTTATGTCTTGCATCTTTAGTCACATTTAATATATCATAGGAGAAGACCATGAAAGGTCTCATGAATGCATTAGGTAATTTATATGAGAAACCATCTACTTCTAATAAAATATTTTTAATGAAAAAGTTATTTAATATGAAGATGTCTAAAAATGGTTAAACTATTGATCATTTAAATGAATTTAATACAGTTGTGATTATGTTAAACTCTATAAAATTTGACTTTGATGATGAATTCATGTCTCTACCTATTTTTTATTTCTTACTAAAGAGTTGGAACAACCTAGAAATGGTTGTAAGTAACTCAGTCTCTAACAATGCCAAGTTGAAGTTTGAAGATGTCATAGGAGTAATCCTTAGCAAGAAAATGAGATGGAAAATGTTTGGAAAGACTTCTAATTTAAGTGATGATTTTCTAGTGGAGAGTAGAGGGAGAAAAAATTATAAAGGAAAAGTAAAACATGAAAAGTTAAATGATCCTAGAAGGTTAAAATTAAAGAGCAGGATGACATGCTGACACTATGGAAAGATTGGGCATGAAAATAAGGATTTGTGGGCTCTTCAACACAATAATAAAAATCAAGAAGACACAAAGGAGGTGAATGTGAAAAAAGGTAATGTTTTTCAGGATGTATTAATTCTCTCCATAAATAATATTATTGATTCTTGGGTTTTAGATTCAGGGGCTTCTTTTATGCTACACTACATAGGCATTATTTTATTGATTATGTTCAAGGGGATTTTAGACATGTTTATCTTGGTAATGATGAGCCTTACAACATAGTAGGAAAAATATGTGTTCAATTCAAGATGCATAATGGAAACACTTGGCTAAAGGATGTCAAGCATATGCCCAAGTTGAGATGAAATTTGGTATTTGTGGGGCAACTAGGTAGTGAAGGTTATATGGTGACTTTTACAGCAAATTCTTGAAAGGTGACCAAGGTTGATCTTGTAGTAGAAAGAGGTAAGAAGGTTGGTACCTTATATTTATCAAGTAGTGTTGACTATTGTAATTTAGTTTCTACAAATGCAGATGCAACTTTGTGGCACAATAGGCTCAATCACATGAGCCAAAAGGCATGCAAATTTTGAAATATAGGTTGCCTAGATTGAAAGGGTTTGATTTAGATTTTTGTGAAGATGGTATGGAAAATATAAAAGGGAAATGTTTCTCAATGTTCGACCTATGAGGAAGGAGAATAAGTTGGAGCTAGTTCATTTAGATGTATGGGAGTCTACTCAGATATCTTCTATTGGTGGCTCATCTTATTATGTCACTTTTATTGATGATGCCACTAGGAAAGTTTAGGTGTACGGTATCAAGAGAAAATATTATGTGTTTAATACATTTAAAAGATGGAAATCCTTGGTTGAGAATGAAACAAGTCTCAAGTCAGATAATGGTGGGGAATATTGCAGTAATGAATTTTTTTATTATTGTTCTAGGAATGGAATTCATAGATAGAAGACAGTTTTAGAAACTCCACAGTAGAATGAAGTGTCAAAAAGGATCAAAAATATTATCATGGAGTGTCATAGGATCATGATATTGCATGCAATATTGCCCCTTCAATTTTGGGTAGTAGTATATATGGTGGTATATCTAATTAATAGAGGACCTTCATCTTCATTAGATGGAGGCATTCTTGACAAAGCTTGGTCTGGTAATAAGGTTGATTATTCATTTTTTATATTATTTAGTTGTGAATCTTTTATTCATATTGATAAAGATGATAGGCCCAAGTTAGAGTCTAAATCAAAAAAATGCACCTTTATTGGTTATGGAGAGGATGACTTTGGTTTTTGGATTTGGAGTTTAAAGGACAAGAAAATATGTTAGTCTAGGGATGTAGCATTTAATGAAAAAGTCATGTATAAACATTAGTTTTAGGATCAGAAAGAAGACTCCAAAAAATAGTACATAGTGTTGGAAGACATTACGGATGGTAAAGTGTCTAAGTAACTAGTTCAGACACCTACTCCATAGGAATCCTAAACTCCTGAGGTGAGGAGATCTTCTAGGGTAATAAGTGAACCTAAACATTTTTTCCCATCTCTTAATTATTTATTACTCATAGATAATGGAGATCTAGAGTACTTTGAATAAGTAATGTAGGTAGATGTCAGGAAGAAGTGGGAATAAGCAATGGATGAGGAGTATTAGTCTCTCATTGAAAATAAGAGAGCATTATAGAACAAATGGGTCTATAGAATTAAAGAGGATGATGGATAAAATAAAAGGTAAAAGGCTTAGATGGTGGTAAAGGAATTTACACAAAAAAAGGGAATTGATTTTGATGATATTTTTTTCTAGTGGTGAAGATGACTTTTATTAGGACTATTTTTGGGATAGTAGAAGCAAAAGACTTGCAATTAGAGTAGCTAGATGTGAAGACTACATTCCTTCATGGTGATTTGGAGGACTTATACATGGATCATCCATAGGGATATGAGTTCATAGGGAATAAGAACATGGTGTATAAACTCAAGAAGATCTTGTATGGCCTGAAATAAGCTCCACAATAGTGGAAAAATAAATTTGATAGTTTTAAGATGGAGCAAGAATACTCCAAGTGTCATTCAGACCATTATGTATATATCAATAAGTTTGATGACATTAGTTACATTATTATATGTCTGTATGTGGATGAGATGTTGGTTGAAGTTAAGAACATGAAATAAATAAAGGTACTCAAGGAACAACTTAGTAATTCCTTTACTATGAAGGATTTGGGGGTAGAAAAAAAATCCTTCATATGAGAATAACTTGGGATAGGAAGGAATGAAATCTAAATTTATCTTAGGAAGTGTACATTAAAAATGTCTTAGAGAGGTTTAGTATGTAATATGCTAAACTAGTTGGGACTCCTTTGGTAGGCCATTTCAAGTTAATAAAGGAGCAGTGTCCCAAGATAAAGAAGGAGAGAATCCAAATGTCTTGTGTACCTTACTCATCAATATTTGGTAGCTTTATGTATGCCATGGTGTGCACCAAGCCATATATTGCCCATGAAATGGGAGAAATAAGTAGGTATATGAGTGATCCAAGTAGAGAGCACTAGTAGGTAGTGAAGTGGATCATTCGGTACTTGAGAGAGACCATGGGTACATTTTTAAGCTACGATGGATTAAACACCACTTTGTGTGGTTATGTATATTTGGACATGGTTGGATATTTATAAATAAATAGGAGCATGAAAAGATATGCATTTATTGTAGGTGACACAATAGTGATTTATATTTCATGACTACAAAAACTTGTGTCTTTGTCAACCACAAAGGCTGAGTATGTTGCTACCATAGAGGAAATCAAAGAGATGATTAGGTTATGGAAGTTGCTTGAAGAGTTAGGGCATAATCAGGAGAAGGGAATATATATAGTGATAGTCAGAGTGTTATATACTTAGCAAAGAACTTTGATTTCCACTCTAGGATGAAGCATATACAATTGAGGTACCATTTCATCAAAACAACTTTGGAAGAAGAGAAGTTGAAGCTGGAGAAGATTCATACCAATAAAAATCATATAGACATGATGACCAAGGTGGTCACAAGGGAGAAACTAAATTTATGTTCAACTTTGGTTGGCTTTCATAGATGATAGTGAAGGGTTAAGAAGCCTTATCAAAGGAAATTAGTCTCTAAGTGAGAGATTATTATGTTATGGAGCCTATTTCCACATTACAATTTATTTCAAATATTATACATTAAAATTTATTTCAAATATTTTTTGGACACCCTTTTTTTCCATAAGTATAGATATGTGGTTTATCTATACTTGCATATGCATGGTGTCATCACCCATGATTAATGGGGAGCCGTTATGGGTTGACTTGGCCCATGGTTTTGGTACCCATTATTTTTTGAAACAACTATATCAATTATATATTGATGTTAATAAATAGACATACATTTGGTAATACATTGTGAGAACAGAGCTTGTAATAAGATTTGAGAAAGTGTTTCTTGGTGGATGTATCCCACATTGGGTGAACCATGTTAAATCTTGTCTTCTTGTTGTGCATTTTGATTTATGTTCTTTATGTATCTTTGTTCATAGCTATTGTTATTAAAATTCTATGAAATTATTTCACATTAATTTCTAATTTTTTCCTAACATCACCTTCATTTTATTATATTATGGACACTCTAAAATTCATTCCCACTTTCATTTCCACCACTATTCCCTCCACCCCAACATCTATTATTCCTAGTTATAACATGGTCACCTCAATTCCATTGGAAACATAAGGATTATTTTCACCTATTGCAATGATCATTGTGGATCTTCAAACTAAATGAGGCTAATCTCAAGATGATTTGAGACAAAGTAGGCATATAGTTATGGATTAGTACATTGATATGATTATAAACAAGTAACCAGAAGTTAAATTTAAGTTTGATAAATCTACTGGTAAACTAAAGAGAATAAATTTTAGAAATATCTCTAATGATGGCTCTCTTTCACTTTGTGAAATAAAAGAGGACTTATTCTCACTTAAAAAAAAAAGAGGAAGAGACCAAGCAAAAACCTTTTTAAAAATTTGGAATATTATAACAATGAGGGCGAATATGAAAATGACCCTAAGTTTATTTTTAAGTCTACCAAAATGATGATTAAAATAGTTGTCCATAAAATGAAAAAAGGTTAAACATTTGGAAATGCATGCAAAATTCAAAGTACCAAAGAACATTTCAATAGTTGTTGAATTTTCCTTAGACTTAATTTCCATATCACTGATGGAGATACATACAACCAAATGGAAGGGTGAACAACTATAAAAAATGTTTAGAGTTATTTGTTATAAATTTTTTGTATGGGAAAGAAGTTGAGTGTAATTTCCATAATTGTTAAGTAGGATTTGTTTCCCAATATAGTAAGGATACATATATTTGATACTAGTTTAAAATTATCATTACCCACATCAAGACATCACTTGAAGATTTATCACATCACCTAAAAACCACAATATCATAGTTAATTCCATAAAAAACATTCTTTCTTTTTTAACAAATGCCAGCATGCCACAATTGTACAAAGAGGATGTTAAGTTGATAAGTGCAGTTGAATTCATTCTAATCTTAAATAACTTTTTAGAATCATTCAAAGGGGAAGTGTAAATTGAAAACATATAGATTAATTAGCAAGTTTTAGATTTTGTGACATGTGTAATGAATATAATTTATAAGGAATCTAAAATCAAAGAATATCTTGAATAAATTGTGTTAAACCATTCACAAGTAGTCACTAAGATTAAGCTTCACTTTAGGATTCCAATTATTGACGTGTCACAAATCGATGAGTAATATTAACTATACATGTAGGCTCTCAAAGGGAAGTAATTATTTGGTTTAATATTTAGTTAGAAACCTTTTGATGTTATAGAACACCAAATTCTATGCAAGTGATAAGTCCAAGGGACTTGGTAGTGGAAGTTGTCTCAAGAGTAGTTTGATAATGTAGGATAAGGAGTTTAGTTAATATTTCTTAGTTTAATTCATGCAAACACTTTTTATATGTGGTTTTGTATCATATTTTTAATTATAAATACTTTTCATTGAGAATTTTTTAACTATAAATAATTAAATACAGTGAATTTGAAAAAAATTATTAAATTTTCAAGCTTAAAAAACACTATGGATGTTTAGTGAGTTTGTGTTTTTTATTTCTCAATTAAATTGATGCACTGTACTTTATTATCTTAGAGTTATCATTTTTGTGATTTATATGCTACTTTATGAGTTGGCTAGATTGAATTATGTTTTTCTAACTCTTTCATTAGAAAATTGTGACCACAATTGAATATTTATAGATAAATGTTTTATGTTATTTTCTATATTTTTTATATTTTCAAGCATAGTTATGAAATTTTATCATAAAATATTTAATCCTTAGGCATTGGTACCATGTTTTTTAAATTAAATTGAATTGTTATTAGAGGAATACTATTTTATTTTGTAAATTATCGCATTTGATGTTTGCTTTAAAAATAAATCTTCTGGGAGCAATCTAATTTATCTTTTTCCCCTACCCTTCCATCTCTTTTGATGTTTCCTTATTATACTCAAATAAATGTAAATTAGATTAACATAATTTATATTATCCATTTTATGTTAATTAGTAATATTACTTGAACATGTGGAGTGTGAAATTGTGTAACTTTGTCCTTTGATAGGTTTTAAGACACATGTAGCCAAATATTATTCCACCAAGGATTTTATTTTGAGAGTCACAACCTACAACTTGTGCCTTGGGTATAATTTTCATAACCCTAAAATGAATGGGTATATACCCATCATTGTTTGGATCTTATGCAATAAACTTGTATCAGCAACTATGCAATATATATTTCAGCACCATATATAGATTTTATGGCTCTTATTTTTTACACTTAGTATATGTCTCTATATTATATTTCCCCTCTTGAATATTGATTTTGGGTTATTCTATTTAAATTTTTATCCATTATTCTTTAATTTTTTCCTTTGGGTGAGTGTGGGAAAAACTATTTAGGCACATCACCCTTGTATTTTTTTTGTTTTATTTTTTTCTCACCCCTTTCATCCAAACAAACATTACATTAGTGCTAGAATACCATCTCTCTCCTAAGGTTATTATTAAGATCAAGTGTCATATGCTTTGGAAATTACAAGTTGTGGTGCTACTCAAAACTAAGCATCAACACATAAATTTTATCTTTTTTTATCTAAATCATGGTCATGATCACTTCCTTTATTTTTAAATTCTATTACATAGTGTTTAATGTTTTTTCAATTTAATAATGAAATGAAAAGACTAAATAAACTCTTGAAAACTAATTTAGACCTAAATTTATATAGATCTAGATGTGAAATATAGTAATTTATAGAATTTAAAATGAGATATAGATAGTAAAATTGATAAACAGATATGCAAACTAGATCAAATTGAATTTATGTTGACTATGTAGGTTGACTATTAATGGATCTGGTTGTAGCAACCCCTAAATTATGTTGTAGCTGAAAGCATATTTTCAAAATATGTTTAGATAAGTCCACACTATGAAGATATTTTTTCACTATAAATGCATCTAGGTTGACTATGTGATATATTTTCATGCATGAACACCTGTGATAATCTGTGATGACTTGTTGATTGACTATGTATCTTAATTTTTTATGTGGAATACTTGAAAAATCAAAACTCTAGATAATGAAAAGTAAACCAAATGAAGATTAAATATAAATGGGGGAATTGAGAAAGTGGAATAACCTATCTTTCCTCATAAAACCTTGTGTAATTTGATTATTGCCTACATAATCCAAAAGGACCTTAAACCAATGTAGTTTTCCCTCATAGGGCAAGTGTGTGAATATTGATATTTTTTATATGAATCCAATTAGATAGATTGAATTGAATGTTTGATAATGAGAGTACTTTACCTAAAATAAAATGACTTTAGACTTGACCTATGAGTGTTAAAATAAGTTAGAATTAGAAATTTAATCTATAGTACTCTTTTGCTCAATGTACAAAAGAATTTCTAAGTGATTTATAGAAGTGTTTGGAGAGGCCTTTATGTGGAGTATTTATGTTATTATACCTTTATAAAATCATGAGAGAGTTAATATTAAATGTTTTAAATTTAAACATTTACCATTGGAGTATGGGGGACAAGGTCACACTAGTGGACAAGGCTTTGGTGAGGCTATCCTAGAAGGACATGAAAATTTAGATTTTAATGAAAAGAACCTATAACCATAATAGAGATGTTTGAATGATGTTTTAAATTATTTTAAATTAGTAAATGAAAAATAAAATGTATGTGTATATATTTCAAGTTAACAGAATGGTGAATAGGCCAAGGAAGGCAAAGATATCAAGATTAAACATTGTTAAGCACTTAATTATTAAATTTGAGTGTTTAAATTTTCTCCCACTTTATTATAGTGATGAAATGAATTAAAATTACTAGAGAAAAAGAGATGCGTACCTAAGTGTGTATATATAATTTTCATTTTGATGTGAATCTTGATTATGCAAGACATCTTAATATAAAACTATAGATACTAAAATTTAATAGTTATAGCATCTCAGTCTTGTACATTTGATAAATACCAATCAAGGATGCATCCTTTTGTCAAAAGTCTCACATTATCCATCTCATTATGCATATATATTTATCTCTTACTATGATCCATATCATTCTAATGACCTACATCTCTTACACTACACAAAAATATTAAAATTGATAAAAACCATTCACTATCATTTTTATATCCATGCATGCTTTCTATCTTTTTAGACACTATTGGCCATAGAGGGACACTATCATTGATGGTAATGTCTATATCCTTAACTAATGTCTAGTCCAAAATTTATCTAAATTGTAAATGTTTTTAAACCTATGGATTAGCCTATTTGTCTTATTAAACCCCACCATGAGCTATTTTTAAAAGGTGTGGTATAATACAATTTTACTTATTTTCATTCTTCATCCATAAAATATCAATTACACACCTATTAAATATCAATAAATCAAATTCAAAACCAATATATTATGCCCTATTCATCCATATTTGCATATCAAGTATAGGACTAGTCATATTATAGGTTTGAAGCATTCAAATAACATCTCATGAATGATATTTTTCAAGTTAAAAGCTAGATCATTGTCTGCATATATATAGTATATTTCACCCTTATGCCACACATTCCCACACATATGAGAAAATATATCAATCTAAGGCCTCCTTAGAGTATTGCCTATATATACAACACTCATTTATAGAGGAGTTTTTGATGTCATCTCAACACCATGAGCCCACTAACCTATTTTTATCAAACTCATTATAAGGGTGAAGAAGGGTGAAGAGATAGGGCTTGATAAATTATCAAAGAATGATAGCCTCTATCCTATATATGAATACATAGTTATAAAGGTGATATAAAACCTAAAACAATGAAGTTATTTGCATTGAAATCTAGTCATTATTACTTATTAGACACCCACATCATAGTCAAACACTAGCATCAATAGTAGTGTCTAGATATGATGGTAGTATCTACAATTACAGAAGTAAATTTCTAAAATCTAATGATTGATCCATAATATTGATCTTGTATAATTTTTATTTGTTTCTAGACTAGATCTATCTACATAAAATAAACCATGCTAAGGATCATTTCTTTATATTGAAATCAATTGAACACCTTTCAAATTTGGTACTTTCTATATTTAGCATATCTTAGTATTATAATATATAATATTCATTTATCTGAGTTTGTAATTATTTGTTTTGCTATAGATTAGTTTATCACCCTTGTGATTAAACTATTTATATATTCTTAACCCTATCCACCATATATTTCAATTTATGGTTAAACATTTATTGAACCCAACCTTTGGTCTCCAAACCCTAGGTTGACCTAGGATTTCCTAAATTACTATTTTCTTGAATTCTAATTTTTTATTTCAAAGATTTTAATATTTAAAAATAATCATTTTTTTCCTCGAATCATGTTTAATATGGATGTATATTTTAGGTATTTTCTTGTTAGATTTATGATAGTCATAATTACTTTATTTCTCATGCATGTTCAAATTCAATCCTTAATGCAATAATTTAGAGACCACACATTGATCAAACAAACAAGAGTGTTTTACCAAAAGATAAAAAACCAATCTCTTTTTGTAGTACTTTTATAAATACTATTGGCCCTATGCACCAAGTCGATCTTAAGCCTAATATAGTAGTAAAATATAATGAGTATGATTTATCGACCAATTACGTAATACACATTCTCAAATCTCAATCCATGATTTTTAAAATAATCAGATATCAATAAAAATATCTTATATGATGCATGGTACAAAACCAAGGTAGCAAGTGACATAACATTAGCTAATTTCAAGGATATCATGTAAGATCTAATAAAGATTGCAAATATTATTACTTTTGATATAAATATATACCATCAAAGGATATCATCAATCAACACTTACTTTTATCTATACATATAAATATTCAACATAAAAGAATCCAAATAGAGAGTGTGCAATCATGATCAATGATATCTAATCTTGGGACTCACTTCAGTGATGTTATCTCAATTTTTGATTTGTTACCCAAGGCTCCTTGATACAATCATATTTTTTTTTAAACTTTACATATAATAAACTTAACCAACCCCTATCAAACTACCATGTGTTGCCTCTATCATAAACTCAATCAAATAGAAATAGCATAACACCTCTATTGAAAATAAATATTTACCACTCCAACATACCAATGAGCATTATTGTTTCATACATATTAAATTATGTGTTCAGTAAAATATAGATGTAAAGGTTAAAATGGAAGAAACAACATCGATCCATCATATTTTACAACAACCCAATGGGAACATATTATCCAATGCATATAAAAGACAATTTATATGATTACTTGAGTCTCCAGCTTCTTTACTATAGAAGCTTGTAGAGTGTCTTCCTATATCTCTTCATGCTCCCATAGCAGTTAATATGAATCAACCTCTACCCAAAGGATATGATGCTAATGCATATTGTAAATATCATCAAGACCCTAGGAATTTTAAGAATAGATGTTATAGATTGAAGAATAAAATCTAAGACCTTATTGAGAACCAAAATATTATCTTTGATGATACTCTAAATGAATTAGTTCACAACCTAGTGATCACTAGAATCAAATAATATTTAACAATCCTTTGCAAGACCATTCAAATAAAAATTCATAAGTGCACATGGAATATCATGCAAATTCTCCTCCACCATAATATAAGCACCCATTAGATGGGAATATTGGTACACTCTATTATATAGATTTTCTTATAACTCATAAGCCTTCTATCAAAGTCACTAGAAATTCATATGAACATCTACTTGAACAAGAGAATTTTTGTTATGATATAAATAATTATAAAACTTACTAAGGTTAATCCTCCATGAAAGGATAATAAATAGGCAATCCCCTTTCCTAGGTGGCCCATAATTGAGAGGAATTTTCATTAGAGATATATAGTCAATTCTACAGAAACTTCATCTCCTCATACACAACACACTTAGTTACCTAGAAAAACAAAACATGTTAAAATTAATGATAATCCAAAGAAACCATAAATCACTCAATAATGGGTTCCATGAACCCCTACTCTATTGTTTCTTCACAACCACATAGTCCTATTACACATACAATAAATACCACATATTCTTCAGATCTAGATATGACACATATGCATGATCCTTGGTAGTATCACCATTTTCAAGTACCATTTTTTTATTTTTGAGATACCTATGAGCATCCCTTGGATGGGATCATAGGCTAACCTTTTATTTCTAAAATATTCAAAAAATAAATAAAAAATCAAATATTCAAATAAAATAAAAAACATTCAGCTAATTCAAAAATATTTAGCCTTCCCATGTTTTATTAGCTCCTTTACATATATTTTGTTTGTTATATTTTAGTAGATGGCATATCATTTATTTTTATATGCATATGTTTCATGCATCTTTTGAGAGTGATACAAACATACCTACACATATGATCTATGTATTTACAAATGTTGAACCTCTCCTCTACTAGTGTCATATAGTACATTAGGGTCATCTATTTTCTTATCATGATTTATATAGGTTACATATCATTTATGATCATTTATATATTATCATGTTTTAGCCTATATACTAATGCTTACACATGTCTATATCTAGGCTTATATATTTCATAATGTACCAATATGTTATATTACATAACATTGCTTACTTACACATATTTGTAAGGACTAGTGTGATATGCTTATGTTGGTTGATTATGATTTATATAGTGTTCCCTTACTTTAGTGTATTTCATTGATTTCTAATATCTTACTTGTAGAACATTTGAATATGTTCTTTGCTTGTTGGCCCCTGTGCCATTGTATGTCAGTTAGACATTTTAATATGCCATTCCTTTCTATTATGTGGAATTTGAACATCTCCTTGAATGAAGTCTCGTTGGACCACTACTTTGCATTAAATTTGAGTGCTCTTGTGTGTGTGCTTGATTGTTTGTTGATCTTGTATTATTACTCTCTAGACATTGTCATGATCAATATCATGCATAGGACTTGATGTTATCATATACTATGAGATTCATTGATATATCTACTTTGACATGTTATCTCTATGTGTTACATTATTAATACATATATTATATAGTTACCTTATAATTTTAAGGTAAGGTACCTACCAAATTCTATTTCTCTCACTTCAAAATGGGGATCATATCCATGGAGGCATAGCATATAAACATGACCTCCACATTTTTTGACAATTTATATATTTTTTGGGGGTCATTTCATAAAGGCATGACATCTAAAATTATACACTTACTCAGTATTTACATATTACAGTGGAGGCATGTCATAAATACATGACCTCCATATTTACACAATCTCCAATTTAGTTTTATGATTCATATATAAACTTAGGTCAGAATCCTATACATTTCATGGATTTAAAACATATTTGTTTTCATAGTTATGATAAATGTACTCCATATTAGACATTTTATAGGTGCATATGCCATGTTTTTGCATCAAAAATTATAAAATTTACCAATTATACTATCCAATAGGATACACCTTGTTATCAAGTCTTTTCTATTGTAAAAGTTGGTTATGTTTATAGTTTGAATGGTCAAATCATTAAAACTCGCCATATTTATAGGTTGGAGTGATTAAATAATCCAAATGCACCATATTTATAGGTTTATTTGATTAATTGACTTACCCTCACTAGATTGTATATTCACATTTGAGTTGTGTGATTTAAATATAATGATCTCAATGGTCATGTCATAACTCATCATTGCACCATATTGGGGGAATAATACCTTATAATATCTATATTTAATTCTTGAAGGTCTAGGTATGAACCTATTCCATCTCCAATGATTCATAATGAATCATCTTTACTAAGTCCAAGCATCAAAAGGCAACATGGTTTTATCAATAGACAAGTGTACTCCTCCCTTTCTCTCTTTATTTTCAAAAATTTAAAATTATTTAAAAGTTTAGATTGTATGCACTAATTTATACTATAACATGCTCTTGTTTATAATTTTTACATCAGTTAAGCATTCAAATTAGGCTCAAACAAAGGCAAGGTGCATTATACACATCTAGGTATGCATTTGTTTCATTTAAACTAGTAATTTATCCTTGTTTAATATTATATCAATGAAAAGAGAGAAATGTAGATACTAAAACTAAATTTTTATAGCATCTCAGTCTTGTACATTTAAAAAATATCAAGTAGGGATCTACCTTACAGTTCTAGACCTCTATATTTCCAACAGGGTCACATTCACCATCTCATTGTGCCTAAATGCTTATCTCTTAATCAAATCCATATCATTCTGATAACCCAAGTCTCTTACACTACAAAAAAATATAAAAACTTTATAAACATCTTTTATTTTTAGTTTCAAATCCATGGCTATTTTCTATCCTTCTAGACACTACCAACCAAAGAGAGATACTATCATTGATGGTAGTGTCTAGATCCTTGTCTAGTGTTTAGTTGCTAAAAGTCATCCAAATTATAAATGTTTTTAAACCTATAAGTCAGTTTATTTATCTTATTAAACTCTATAATGGGATATTTTTATTGAAACAATTAATGGTTAAGTGGTGTTATTTATGTACTCTTAATACATTAAATTATATTGGTTAAATTATTTATCATGAGTATATCTTCATATAAATAAATAATAAAATATATTAAATGACCTTTGGAAAGGTTAGACCCATTAATGTGGTGGTTAAAAAAGGTCACATTATAATGGTCAAATTACCTTGCCTATATAATAAAGAGTTTATTTTGTAAGATGCAATGAAAAAATGAGAGTTGAGATAAATGAAGAAATGTGGACAACACATTTCCCATTTATATGAAGATTGACCGAGAAGAAGTTAGAGGAAGAAAGATTTTATTGGATACTTGTTAGTTTCTCATAATATGAATAATATTTGTAGGTGTTTTACCTCTTGGAGGTTTTTTCATGTATATCTTGTATTGATTTCATATAACCTTTACTCTTGATCTCATATCTAGATCCATTTCTCGTATGCATTATTTTGCTTAATTTATCATGGTATCAGAGCTTATGAAGTGTTGATCAAGTGGAAAGGTTGTGGATCAGGATCGTTGAGTTATGTTTAATCGCATGTTTGCTAAGAAATATACTTTTAGATCATGTGGCATGTTCAAAAGAATTTTGTGGAGCCTCTCTTCATCAAGTTTGTGATTTATGCACTGTAAACATTCATTAGTATATTTGACTAACCAAAGCCATTTTTAATATATTTTTAACCCTATGAAGGACTTTCATAGTGCATGGTATGGAATTCTACATGAGGATTTGGTAAGGAAAAATTGATTTCAAGTTTTTTGCTATTATTTGGCATTTAAATCTATTAAAATAACTTTTTCATATCTTTTTTTAAGCATGTTGCCAAAAAAAATAGACCAAAGATAGGGAGATGGGGGTCCCTCTCCCATTTCCATATCTATATATAGGGTACCCTCCCCCCTCCCTGAATAACAGATCTATTAGTGAGTTGAGTATGCTCACTCTACTAAAGGGTAACAAAGACTGCTTGCTTTCTTGGAGTATTCACTGTGGCATTCTAGAGTCATCAGTTAGGGCTCTCTCTCTTGGGAAAAGGTGTCATATCTCCTCATGGATTCCCCATATCTACCTATACAAGCTTGATCAAGGTAGGGGATAGACATTGATCAAGTGTCAGCTTATTCCCCAGGCCCCCTTATATAGATCTAGATCTGATCTAATCCAAATAGATATATAGGGCTAGGACCCAAGCTCAAGGTTGAGCCCTCCCCCTTCCCCTGCCCCTCCTTATAAAGGAATTTTTTGAAGATTTTTAATTTTTATCTCTCCTCCCATGCATTTTTTTATCATGAGAAAACTAAAAATATATGAAAGATTAATTTTTGGGTAGTAAATCTCCATTCTGATCTCTCCATTTGCTTGGTTTGGCCATTTCTAAATAGTTTTGATCTTTGCTTTCCCTAATTGTATCTTTTATAGCTCATTTCAAATTCTCTCTCCTCTCAAATGCTAATTTTTAGCATGTGTGATCTAAAACTTAGTGAAAGATCATTTTTTGGGTAGTAAAACTTAATTATGTTTTTTCATTTCACTTAGTTTGGTCATTTAGAATTAGTTTTGAGCTTTATATGGCCTAATTTGACCTCTTGAAGCTCGTAAAAGCTCCCCTACTCTCCTTCATGCACAATACTTCTACTTGTATGGCCCTATGTAACATCAATAGTCAAAAATTTAAGTTTTTGGAACAAAAAATTATTGTTGATGGTGTTAAGTGTTTAGTTTGGCTAGTGCAAGGTGGTTTTGAGCTTTGTATGCCTTGTTTTGACCTCCTTGAACTTTCAAAAGCTTCTTTGTTGCCTCCAATGCACCATACCTATAGATTGGCATCCTTATGTACTAGTAGAAAATTAAAAATCAATTTATAAGTAGGAAAACTTAGATTTTATGCTACAAAATGATTCAGAAGATATTTTTAAGGCACTTTTGAGCTTTAGATCATAAAAAATGGTTATCTTTGGGTATTTATAGTTAAATAGTGTAATACCTTTGAGTGACTATTTTTACATAGCATAATTCCTTTAAAGGTGAATATGGCATGGTGAAGGATGTTTCCTTCAATTATTATTACCTAAAACTCATCATATGGATGGTTCATGGAGTGTAAGTTTGTTATGTTGTTACCTCTTAAAACTCATCATGTGAATGGTTCATGGAGTATAACTTCATTGTTATAAAAGTGATTATGGCATTTATCCCCACTTAATATTAAGGGAGAGTATTGAAACAATTAATGGTTAAGTGGTGTTATTTATGTACCCTTAATACATTAATTACATTGGTTAAATAACAATATATTTTAATATTTATCATGAATTTATTCTCATGTAAATAAATAATAAAATATATTAACTAACCTTTGGAGAGGTTGGACCCATTAATGTGGTGGTTGGAAAATGTCACATTATAATGGTCAAATTACCTTACCTATATAATAAAGAGTTTATATTGTAAGATGCAATGAAAAAAGAAGAGTTGAGACAAATGAATAAATGTGGAGAACACATTTCCAAGTTATGTGAAGAGTGATTGAGAAGAATTGAGAGGAAGAAAGACTGTAATGGGTACTTGTAAGTTTCTCATAATATGAATAATCTTTGTGGATTTTTTACCTCTTATAGTTTTCCCATGTATATCTTGTGTTAGGTTCATGTATGCCTTTACTTTTGATCTCATATCTAGATCCATTACTTGTATGCATTATTTTGCTAAATTTATCAATTTTTATAAGGAGTGGTATAAATACAAGACTAAGTCTTCTCATTATTCATATAGAAAATATCAACTAAACACTTAATAAAGTTCAATCAATCAACTACATAAACAAACTATTATGTCATATTAATATTTATTTACATATCAAGCATATGACCAATCATATTGCAAGTCAAAGGAATCAAAGAGTATCCCATGAGTGATATTTTTCAAGCTTCAAGATATATCACTACATGAATATTCTTATTATATATTTCACCCTTATGCACACACATTCCTAGACATAAATCATAACTATACAAGTTTTGAGGTCCTCCATGGAGTATAGGTCATGTAGGCAGTGCCCATTAACAGAGGGGTCATTGGGGTCAGATCAACATTATGAGTCCATTAACCCTTTTTTTTAATAATTCTAAGGGTGAATAAAGGTAAAAATATAAGGTTTCTATCAATTATCAAAGAGAAATAAAATGTATCCCAAATCTGAATACATTAGTAGAAAGGCCACAAAAAATTCAAAATAATGAATTTAGTTGCATCAAGGTCTAGTTATTATATATTAGACACCTATATCATAGTTAAAAACTGCATTGATGGCATTGTCCAGATCCAATGGTTGTGTCTATGGCTATAGAAATACAACTTATAGAATCTAATAATTGATTTAGCATATTTTTCACATGTTTCTAGTCTAAATTTACTTGTGCATAGTAAACTCAGCTAAGTATTATTTTTCTTTGGTAATGTAATCAATTGAACACCTTTCAAATGTGATATTTTCTATATTTAGCATATCTCAGTATTATAATTAAGAATATTCATTTATCTAAGTTTGTAATTAATTGGCCTATTATAGATTAGTTTATCACTTCTTCTTAATAGATTTCTATGTTTTTAATCCTATCTACAATATATTTAAATTTAGGGTTAAACAAAAACCTAAAATAATGTCACTAAAATAGCACACCTAAAATATTATGCAATCTAATTTTGTGTTACTTAAAATTGAAAATGCATTTTCCTGTTTATTGAGGCATTTAGAGAAATGTTGAACCTATGTAAAATTGAATTTGGTCAAGTCTCAATTTAGAAATTAGTGAAATCCCTTGAGTTGGAAAGATTGTATATTTTAACTCTCATTGATTACTCTTTGAGAATAATTTAAATGGTGAAACCAACACACGTGACTTGCTACATTTTATTATAGACATTGAGTGTCACTAGACTCAAACATGGTAGGAAGAGAGGGTGGTAACACCAAATATGGATCATTAAAGTGAAACCATGGTTGTTGAGTGTCATTAAAATCTAACATGACCCACTTAAAAAATGAGAAAAATCACACCATTGCAGACAGATCAATCTTTTTTTGGAACTTTTGAAGTTTTTAAAACTTTGAAAATTGAAATTTACCATGTAGAGACATGAACATGAATGAATAATATGCCACTCTTATATGTACTAAATTGATATTGAATGTCATTTTAATAATATAATTATTTGAAACCTATAATTATTTTACACATGCCCATGCATATGCATTAAGTATAAGTGAATTTATATTGAGACAACTATAGGATTTAGTTCACATGCATGTCACATGCTCTCATAATCTTAAAATTATGAATCATATTATATTCTATAATAAATATAATTTTTTTTTCTCAAGTAAATTCCATTGTTATGCTCTCATTTTGAAATGAGAGACATAACATGAAAGTCACCAATCTCAAAAGAGAACTATAAATATGTGAAATATATAATCTAGTAGTATCATATGAACATTGTAATTGTATTGCATAAAAGTTATAGCATTGAATTATATATGAATCATGTGTTAAATAGATTAGAATTGAAGGCCATAATAAGATGTGCATGATATATATCATGGCATAGAATTAAAAGATAAAAACAATCCATTATATGAATTATGACACCATAATAACAAGTAATGAACATACAATCAATGTCACACAATTTGAGTAGAATGTCACACATGAGGCCCAAAGGCCACATGTAAGGGATATCTAAATGTTGCATAAATGCATAAGACTAAGGGTCACACTCAAATGACATGATTATGACATACAAGATTGTACATGTATATATTGCACACATAAAGCCAATGGCCACACACAAAAAGTAAGAAAGTCCTATCTTATTATGTAATAAAGTAAGAAAGTAAAAAATAAGCATATAAAAAATGAGACTAGTCTATATTAACTATATGTATCAATGCCATTTTTATAAAATAGTGTATCAATGTAGCACAATATAAAGTATGAGTGATTAGCAAAACATTTGTATGATATTTTTTACACTAGACTTCATTGTAATAAATAATTAACTATAATTAAAAATGTAAACTATTGAAATTTAATCTAGGAAGTTAAAAAATATATAATAGAGTAAATATATTATTAAAAATAGAAACTAAAGTTAGAAAGATGTCCTTGTAAACTGATTTATTTCAAACTTTATTATTCATTCATTCATTTCAACTATCTATAAGAAGTATTAAACACTTATTTAATTGAAAAAATATATCTATTGCATATAGGGACAATGATGCAGAAGAAGGGTAAGGTCATAGTGTTTCATTTACTACTAAAAATTTGTCTAAATAAATTATGCATTAGGTCTAAAAATTTGGGCTTGTTTACCCCTATCTATATATTATTTGATTCTATGTAGAGCTTGTTTAGATGTGTGGATGACATATAAAATAAAAACCATAACCTACATAAGTAAATCAAATAAGATCAAATGCAAGAGGGAGAAAACATGGGTATTTTGGATATAGTTGAGTTATCTTCATAAAACATTTTATTGACTAAGTGTTACCTACATAGTCCAAGTGAACCTCAAGCTGATGTATTTCTCCTTTTATGAAAGATCATATGGATTAAACTATAAAATTTGATTATAACATTTGACTAAATAAATGTCCTCAACATGTAAAAAAGCAATGTTACTTGGCCAATGACTGAAATAATACACCATAATTATAGTAGGGATCTTTAATAAATAAATATATGTTTTTAAAATTACATTTATAAGAGTGTGTTAGATATAGTAGTCAGGGGTATCAAGTATTATCTTTATGTGCTTTTATAAGATAATATTTCAAATTTTATTGATAAATGACCTATTAATTTACACATAAGAGTTATTATTAAGCATATCATTTTTTTTAAATAATCATTATAGAAATATGGACAAAGACACAATATAAGAGAAGGATGCAATGCATACTTATCTAATAGTACACTCATGTCTAGAAGGGATATAGGCTTATGAAATTAGTGTGATAATGAAGTGTGTTGTCCCCCAAAAATGACTCCTTATTTTCGAGACAACATATGAACTATTTTGGCTCTGCAATACCAAAATTGTCTCTTCCCTTTCCAAAAATTTGTTCTGAGCTTTCAAATTCCTCATTTTTCAAGATTTTTCAGTAAGGGGATTAGTAGGTTCAAAAGGTTCAAGGGTTCAATGGGTTCAAGGTTCAACGTCATCGATAGGAGTTGAGCACACCTGACAAAGTTCAAAGTTTAACTGTTTATAAGGTTCCATAGCCTCGAACACTTAATGAATCTCAATAGCTTGAACCATTAAACCTTGAACCATTTTGGTTCATTAGTTCAATGGGTTCAATGTTTAATTAGTTCAACGCACAAGTTCAAAGGTTACCTTAGTTAAGGAAAGACGTGCATAAAAGAAAGAGTCAGGTAGATGCTACCAAGTGTCATCGGTTGAGCCCCTTTATGCTTTATTTTAGAGAAGTGGCAGAAGGTGCCATGTGTCCCTTTTGAAAACTTGTCAGAAGCTGCCACATGTCTACATCCATGTGACTACTAAAAATATTCAGACTGTGCCACATGTCGGCATTATAACTCAATAAAAAGTGACACGTGTCAGCGTTCACTTCTCAAAGTTTTATATAAAATTGCAGGGTTCCTTTCAGCAAATCTTCTTCCAAAGTTTTGTGGAGGGTGACAAGTGGCAATCACGAAAGGCTTCACTTTGTGTTCCTAAGAGAAGCAGACCGTGCCACTTGTCCCATGTGAAAAGTGATCGAGGCTGATGAGTGTCATCATCCACGAGAGCCTAACTGAGCCCCAATCATTTCTATGGTTTTACAAAGGCTTGAGAAGGTAGATGCTACCAAGTATCAATAGTGGAAGATGCCACATGTCTCTAGTTAAAAGTGGTAGAAGGTGCCATGTGTCATAAAAGGAGGGCACTCATAATGCAAAGGCATGCATGAAGCCAAGGAAAGGATTTCCTTCAGACAAATTATTTGAAGGAATTCCTTCAGACATTTTTTTAAAGGAAATAAAGGACCAACAACCCACCATAGAAATCAAAGGCTCGAAGGCCACTTTGAAGATCATGAAGGGCAGATGCCCTTTGCAAGGGGTACACTCGACACATGAACTGAACCTTTCCAAGACCTCAAAGGGCATGTTCCCTTTGGGAAAGGTTTGAACCTCAAAGCATATAACCCACCACATGTCCCAACCCAGTGTAGTGAAACTTGCCATGTCTCCTCACCCATGTCACAGCAAGATGATAGGCCCATAGACGTCAAATTTAAAGAGATTGGCTAGCCATTAAACTTTAATAGAGGAAAGACCTGTGAATGCCAAATCAGTTGCTATTAAGTGTCTATTGGTTTTTGTAGACTCAAAAGATGAACTTAGATGCATTTAAAAAGCCTGAGGCTAGGTTCAAGAGAAGGAAGAGACAAAGAGGGAAACTCAGTAGGAGTTACTGCCAGTAGGTGAAGCAGTTTGTTGATTAGATATTTGGGGTCTGCTAACATTGAAAGTGTCATCTATTTTCCCCTTAGAGGTAAAGGCAGAGTAAATAGTTGTGTGGCTAAATAGGTGAACAAATGAGTGA
The DNA here is from genome assembly GCA_037957365.1 of Torreya grandis. NCBI lineage: Eukaryota > Viridiplantae > Streptophyta > Pinopsida > Cupressales > Taxaceae > Torreya > Torreya grandis. The sequence goes on from JARHVA010005921.1 coordinate 787,797, forward strand.
TTCAGGCTAAGGAGGAGGCACTAGAGATGAATTGACATGCCACAGTTAAGACAGCCACCTTACTCTGGCATGGTCCTTCCTGACAAGATCAAGAATGCATCCAAGGCATTGAATGCACCGAATGGGTCACTCCATGGGAGAAAGTGCCAAGCCTCCCTTAGGCCTCTATATAATGTAAACTCTTTCATTATTATGAAGTAAATCTTCCCCTTACCAGAAGTGAAACTCTACCCAAATTGAAAGGCATTATTGAGACTTTGAGCTCAAATTGTAATTTCATATTATTTTATCTAAATGAGAAAGCAAGTTACTTGCAGACTTTATGTTATTATAGCTTGTGTTATTTTAGGAAATTGTTCTTATGTCTATTTCCTAGGAGCATTCTTGTTTATTTGATCTAATAAGGAGAACTAATAGAAGTAATTAGGAAGGTGTTTTGAAGTCAGTTGTGAAAGACTTTATGCTATCTGCAATTGTCTTTAGTGTGTTTTTATTTTTTGTTTCTATGTAAAGGACCTTGGGATGACTTTGTGCTCCCATTTTTCTTCATATCTCACTCTTGGGTAGTCAAGGTGGAGACTTTGTGCTACATCTTAGATTGCTGGTTACTTTATCCCTATTACCGGTCACTTATTACCAAAAAGAGTCCTATTGTTTGCAAGAACAAGCACTTCTAAGAGAAGAGGAGTGCCTTCTATTGTTTCACCAGGATTTCTAGTCTCTAAGAAGGGATCTAGCTCTTGGCTAAAAGTTACTTCTGAAAGAAGAGAAGTACATTCACCAATCACCCAAGATTTCTCCTCTATTTGTTAGCATCATCTCTATAAAAAGAGAGATGGATGGTTTATCCCACCCCTGTGTCTTACTTTCTACTTATTTATATAGTATATAGCCTCTACATATTTAATAGGGAACCTCCCCTTGATGAGAGGAGAGATGTTTCCCCTGTTGATGTATTAAACCTACACACTAGGATGACCCATCTCCCTATGTTATGGTGATAGGAACTATTTTGGTCACTAGTTAGCTAGCCAACAAAATATTCACCCAATAGTTTTTAGCGACTCCGCTGGGGAAGGAAAAGTAGTTTGAAGCCTCAAGCTTCAAACTAAAGTGTGACCAATCCTTTTCCATTTTTGATTCATAATTTGGCAACTCCACGCTATACCAAAAGCCAGAGATCTCAAGGTGTTGTTGACCCTATCTTTAAGTTGGCACAACAAAGAGATTTCAACTTGCTTTCTCCCCAACCTCAAGTTCAATGATCTAGGAGTGTCCCTCTTACCCGTACCAAGACATCAACACAAGGCAGAGCTACTTTTTCTGCTATTAGCAGAGCCTTGCCTATCCAAATTCCACTAAGATTTGTTATCCCTACTTTCAATAATCCCATCATGGCAGCTCAAGGCCCCAGGGCTAACTCTTTTGGCCCGCTTAATTTAACTCCACCCCTACATGAACTTCCACGAAGCTCGAGAAAGAATTTCCCCAAATTCTTTGGGGATGGAAAAGTTCATCTTGATGAACACATCGTAGCCTTTAGCATAGCCTATGGCATGATAGGCATGGAATTTGAGGACGTGGCAGTTAGGCTTTTCATGGAAACACTACAAGGTGCTATTGAAAACTAGTTTTACCACATGTAAGCTTGATCAATAACTAATTGGGACACACTCAAAGCCAAATTTGAGGACAAATTCAAGCCTACAGAAGATGCACATGCCTTTTTGGCCTAGCTCATGCAAATGAAGAAGGAGTCCTAAGAGCCTATGAGGGATTTCATAGCAAATTTTGATAAGCTGAGGAACTAGATTCCTGTTATTGCTCAACTGACCCCTAAAAACCTCAAATGCTTCTTCATCAACTCACAACTACCTGAAGTGAGTTTTTTGCTAAGAAGAGCTGGTCACATAGATCTCAAAGATGATCAAGATTTGGCTACCGAAGTTGAAGATGACCTTATCTTTGTAGGAAAGATAAGGAGAGATCCAAATAGAGGTAAATCTTCTTCTTCTTTTGAATACTCCCCTTCAGCCACCACTGATCCTATGATGTAGAAGCTAGCAAATGAAGTGCTAGCTCTCAAGAAGAAAATGGCACCAAGAATGTCATCTACTCCTACATACATAGATATACCCAAGAGGACATTTCAGAATTAGGCATACCAAGGCAATGTTGCTAGGAATCAAGGATAGCAAAATCACCTTCCTCCTCCATAGAGGAATCTCGCCCTTGAAGCACCTCCAACTAACTCAACAGTTGGATATATTGAAGTTGAATCAAACTTCTCATCCCAGCCTGAGTTGAATCCTGAAGATGATGCTAATCTCTTCACTGAGGAAGAACAAGAATTAGCTGGCGACTCCCATATCAATTTCTTGAATTATCAAGATGAACCCAGAAGTGAAGGCAATATAGTTAAGGGGTCATATGATGTATTCACCCAGTCCAAGAATCAATTAGCTCAACAAGTTGATAAAGAGAAAGTAGAGGAGTGACCTCAACTAGTAGTTTTAATTGCTAAGCAGGGATCCACTCTCCCTTTCTAGCCAAAGGGCCCAGTGATTGCAAGAAAGGTAAGTACCCCAAATGCCCCTACACCTTTTACTTCAAACTCATAGTCTAGTTCTCCCCCTTTAAAACTCAAAAAGATGAGCTCTCATCCTCTATACCTAGTTCATTTCTAGCATTTGACATAATTGATTATATTAAGAAAACCAAAATTCAAATGTCTAAATTTGAATTCCTGCAGTTCCATCTTGAACAATTAGATAAATTGGTTTAATGTGTTAAAAACTAGAATGTCCCTATTAAACAAGCAGTTCCCAAAGTGACACATGATCCCCTCAAGGATGCATCCACTAAGAAGAATCTTTTCATTTCCCCTCCTGTTGCTCCTAGTAGGACTAAACCTTTTTATGTTTCATTGCTAATAAATGGATGGCAGCTGAATAATTGCATCATTGACTCTAGAGCTTAAAACAATGTTATGCCTACTAAAGTAGCTAAATCCCTTAATCTCACACTAACCAAGATGTTTGGTAGATGCTTCTCCATGGCGAACAAATAAGTGCCACTACTGGGGCAAATAAAATATGCCCAATTTGCATTTACTGCCTTTTCAGACAAAAGAATCAAGATGACTGTCTTGGTAGCAGACATCCCAACATCATATGGTATCCTCCTTGGGAAAAATTTATATAGGGATGTTGGTGGTGAATTGAGCATGGATTTATCAGAGGCAAGGATTCTAGTCAAAGGTGTCATGAAGAGGCTACTCCCTGAAAAGGAAGCAAAATACGTAGTTACCCAAACCTCATCACCTGAAGCTCAAATCGTGTTTGAGTCTTCAGGCATGGGTGACTACTTTCTATCCATGGATGAAGTTCATGAGGCATCTGATGAAGCTCCTATAGGTGATAACCTAGAAATGCATTCAGATGGAACAATAGAAGAATTGGCTAAGCCCAATGCAAGTGTGGAAGAATCCACTCCTCCGAATAAAGAAGAACCCAAAGGAAAATTAGTATCAAATGAGGTATGGATTCTTGAATTTGATGGCAGCTACTCTTCCACCAGTTTAGGAGCTAGGGTTGTGTTAATATCTCCTCGAGGAGATATTTTTCCTTCATCTTATAAGTTTCAATTCAGCAACACTAATAAAATAGCTGAGTATGAATCTATGTTGCTAGGATTAAAAGCTACTAGGGACAAAGGTATTAAACTCCATGCTAAAGGAGATACTGAATTAGTGGTTTGTCAGGTGAGAAACCTATATCAAACCAAGAATGAAAGATTGTGCCACTACCGTAATCTAGTTTGGGATCAACTTGAAAACTTTGATGCTTTCAACATCTCTATAGTTCTTAGAGAATTCAATGATCAGGCTAATGCACTGGATGTTTTAGCTACTCACTTGATCCCCCACCCAGAATTCAAAGGAGACAGGTACACTGTTGAGCTGGTATTTAGACCAAGTGTGCCTGATAATGCTAGTCATTGGTAGGTTTTCAATAATGACAATCAAATCATTGCCTTCTTGGAGCAAAAAGATAGCTTCAAATGGCTACATTTTGAAGGCAGTGAATCTCAAGAGCTTGAACCGACTCTTGAATCAATTTCAAGCACAGGTGAGGAGTTCTTACAACTGAAAGGGAATAAAATTCCCAAAGGCCTTATTTCCCTTGAGAAGCTGTTTGATAAGAATGATAGATTCATCAAATAGTAGCAAATGGATTCGAGTTCCTCCCAAGAATTTGATCAAGTAAATCTAGGAACCAAGGTAGACCCCAAGATGGTAAACATTGGGAAATGTTGTACTCCTAAAGAGCATTTCAAGTTCACCACTTTTTTCAACAAATACATGGATGTCCTAGCATACTCCTATGATAACTTGAAATCACTCCGGCTTGAAGAAATCCGACACAACATTCATCTCAAGGCTAATTCAACACCTTACAGGCAAAAGTCTTGGCATTATAATCTAAAAATATTAGGTACTATTTTATCTGAGATTCAAAAAATGCTAAATGCTAGGATAATCTTCCCAATCCATCATTCCACTTGGATTACCAATATAGTGCCTGTAAGGAAGAAGAATGGTGAAATTTGCCTTTGTGTGGATTTTAGAAATTTGAATCGGGCATCCTTGAAGGATAATTATCCTTTGCCAATCATGGATCAAGTGTTGCAAATAGTGATGGGCTCAGAGATGTTATCAATGCTAGAAGGATTCTCAAGATATAACCAGGTCAAAGCTGGTGAAGTAGACCAGCATAAGCCTGCTTTCACCACACCCTGGGGCACATTTGCATATAGGAGAATGCCTTTTGGCTTAATAAATGCTGGTGCTACCTTCCAAATAGAAATGGACCTTACTTTCAAGGATGAGATGGGTAAGATCATCATAGTTTATCTTGATGACTTAACTGTCTTCTCTGAGCATTGCCTAGATCATGTGAGCCATTTGTAACATGTGCTGGAACGTTGCCACTAAAATGGCATTTATTTAAACCCCAAGAAGTCAGTTTTTGGAGTAACAGAGGGGAAAATTTTTGGACACATTGTGTCCAAAGGAGGCATAAATATTGACTCAGATAGAGTCAAGTCTATCCAAGAACTTTCCTTGCCCACAAGCAAGACTGTTGTTCACTCTTTCTTTGGAAAGGTGAATTTATTACAGAGGTTCATCCCCAAGTTTGCCGAGAAGACTAGGCACATTATAAACATGATGAAGGGAAAGGCCACCTTCAGCTAGACTGAAGAAGGCAAGTCAGCATTTAAGGATATCAAGATTGCCATTGCCCATGCTCTAATTTTGGCTTGCCCAGACTATAGCAAAGAGTTCATGATTTACATCTATGCTTCAGAACATACGCTTTCAACAATTTTGGTTCAATAGAATAAAGAAGGTATGGAATCTCCCATTTCCTTCATGAGCTATCCTCTCAAAGCTCATGAGTTGAAGTACTCAAATATGGAGAAGCACGCTTATGCAGTGGTGAAGGCCGTAAAACATTTTCATTTCTACATCCTCAATTCTTGAGATACTGCCTTAGTCCCTAACACCACAGTGAAATCTATACTGACTCAGCAAGAGTTTGGGATGAAAAGAGGCAATTGGGTTACAAAGATATAGGAGTTCAATCTGATCATCAAGCCAACAAATTTGGTATGTGGAAAGGGGCTATGCCAACTAATTGCTGATAATAAGCCAAGAGGAATAAAGCATGAAAAACCAAAAGTGGATGACACACCAACAGTCCTCTTTGTCTCCACCACGAATGAGTGGTATTCATGTATTGCTCATTTCCTTACTTATGGTGAATGTCCTACAAACCTATCTTATAAAGAAAGGAGAACCATCAAGCTAAAAGTTGCTAATTTTGTCTTCTAGGACAATGGCCTATACAAGAGGAACCTTGATGGAACGTTCCTTCACTGTGTGGACAAGGAGCAACAAAGCTGACTTTTGAGGTCCTTCCACAATTTGGCCTATGGAGGACATTTTTTTACCCCTGTGACTACCCATAAGATCCTATGAGCTAGGTATTATTGGCCAACTCTCTTTCGAGATGCATACAAGTGGGTCAGGAGATGTGAAATGTGCCAGCAGTTGGTTGGAAGGCCTAAGTTAGCTGCCATACCCCTCACACTAGTGATCATAAAGGAGCCATTCCAGCAATGGGGGATTGATTTTATTGGAGCTGTAAACCCATTATCAAGTGCTAGACATGACTATGTCCTCATAGCAATAGACTACTTCACCAAATGGGTGGATGCAGTTCTAACCAAACATGTTACTTCAAAAGTAGTATGCAATTTTCTCAAAGAAAACATCACGTCCAGGTTTGGGGTCCCAATCAAAATTGTTGCTAACAATGCCACTTTTTTCACTTCCTAAGAGATTACTCTATTCTATTTCCACTATGGAATCACACTCTCCCACTCTTCTGGTTACTTTCCACAAGGGAATGGACAGGCTGAATCAAGCAATAAGAACTTGGTGACTATCATCAAGAAGCTGGTGGATGACAACCAAAGGACTTGGCATAAGGCATTGGTTGATGTTCTATGGGTAGATAGAATTACACCCAAAAGGGAAATTGGTATGTCTCCCTTCCAACTCCTTTATGGTGTCAATGCTGAGATACCAATCACCTTGGAATTGCCAGCATTGAAATTGGCTAAGGCAATCGAGGATCAAACGTATGAGAGCTCACTTGAGAAGAGGATCATGTGCCTTATTGAGCTGAATGAGTAGATAACTATAGTTATGGACCACATTACCACCCATTAAAGTCTGGTGAAGAAGCTCTTTAATCAAAAAATAAAGAATCATGATTTCTAGATTGGAGATCAAGTCCTGTTGTGGGACAAGAGAAGAGAACCAAAGGGGATGCACAAAAAATTTGATTCCCTATGGAGGGGGCCTTTTACTATTCATCAGCTCAAGGGTAAAAATAGTTTCCTATTGAAGTATCAAGATGGCACTCTCTTTTCTTTGCCTCACAATGGGCAACATCTGAAGAACTTTAACTCTTGAAGTATCGGATGAGTTCCCCTGTACATATGTATATTTGTGTAGTCTTTTGTTTCTATTTTGTTCTTTTGTTTTCATTTTTGGAACCTTTATTTTTGGGTAGCATGACTCCATAGCCCAATGGCACACTTCAAGGCACAAGAGATTCTAGTTTCTACTCCCCTTAACTATTCCAAGTTGTCATTTGAAGGAAGTTACCCAGTAGGAGCCAGTTGTTGTCCCCCAAAAATGACTCCTTATTTTCGGGACAACATATGAACTATTTTGGCTCTACAATACCAACATTGTCTCTTCCCTTTCCAAAAATTTGTTCTAAGCTTTAAAATTCCTCATTTTTCAAGCTTTTTTAGTAAAGGTATTAGCAAGTTCAAAAGGTTTAAGGGTTCAATGGGTTCAAGGTTCAACATCATCAGTAGGAGTTGAGCACACCCGACAAAGTTCAAAGTTCAACCATTTCTAAGGTTCTATGGCCCTAAACACTTAATGAGTCTCAAAATCTTGAACCATTGAACCTTGAAACATTTTGGTTCATCATTTCAATGGGTTCAAGGTTCAATCGGTTCAATGCATGGGCTCAAAGGTTGCCTCAGTTAAAGAAAGACATGCACAAAAGAGTCAGGCGGATGCTGCCAAGTGTCATTGGCCGAGCCCCTTTATGCTTTATTTTAGAGAAGTGGTGGAAGGTGCCACATGTCCCTTTTGAAAACTAGTCAGAAGCCACCACATGTCTGCATCCACGTGACTGCTAAAAATTATCAGACTGCACCACATGTCGGTGTTATAACTTAGTGAAAAGTGACACATTTTAGCATTTGCTTCTAAGAGTTTTGTATAAATATGTAGGGTTCCTTTCAACAAAGCTTCTTCTAGAGTTTTGTGGAGGGTGACAAGTGGCAATCGTAGAAGGTTTCACTTTGTGTTCCTAAGAGTAGTGGACCATGCCACGTGTCCCATGCAGAAAGTGGTGGATGCCGATGGGTGTCATCATCCGTGAGAGCCTAATTGAGCCCCAAGTTTTTCTATGGTTTTTCAAAGGCTTGAGAAGGTGGATGCTACCAAGTCTCAATAGTATAAGATGCCATGTGTCTCTATTTAAAAGTGGTAGAAGGTGCCACGTGTCATAAAAGGAGGGCACTCATAATGCAGAGGCACGCATGAAGCCAAGAAAAGGTTTTCCTTCAAACAAAGTATCTAAAGGAATTCCTTCAGACATTTTTTTTAAAGGAAATAAAGGACCAATAGCCCACCAAATAAATCAAAGGCCTGAAGGCCACTTGGAAGATCATGAAGGGTAGATGTCCTTGTGAGGGGTACACTTGACACATGAACTGAACCTTTCTAAGACCCCGAAGGGCATGTTCCCTTCGAGAAAGGTTTGAGCCTCAAAGCATGGAACCTGTTACGTGTCTTGACCCAATGCAATGGAAGCTACCACATGTCCTCACCCACATCACAGCAGGATGATAGGCTCATAGATGTCAAATTTAAAGTGACTAGCTAGCCATTAACCTTCAATAGAGGAAAGACCCGTGAATGCCAAATCAATTGCATTTAAGTGTCTATTGGTTTTTGTAAACTCAAAAGATGAACCTAGATGCATTCAAAAAGCCTAAGGCCAAGGTCAAGAGAAGGAAGAGACAGAGAGGGAAACTCAGTAGGAGTTATTGCTAGTAGGTGAAGCAGTTCATCAGGTAGATATTTGGGGTCTACTCACATTGAAAGCGTCGTCTATTTTTCCCCTTAGAGGTAAAGGCAGAGTAGATAGTTGCATGGCTAAATAGGTGAATGAATGAGTGATTCAAGCTAAGGAGGCACTAGAGATGAATTGACATGCCATAGTTAAGATAGCCACCCTACTCTAGCATGGTCCTTCTTGACAAGATCAAGAATGCATCTAAGGCATTGAATGCACCAAATGGGTCACTCTATGGGAGAAAGTGCCAAGACTCCCTCAGGCCTCTATATAATGTAAACTCTTTCATTTTTATGAAGGATATCTTCCCCTTACCAAAAGTGAAACTCTACCCAAATTAAAAGGCATTACTAAGACTTTGAGCTCAAATTGTAATTTCATATTATTTTATCTGAATGAGAAAGCAAGTTACTTGCAGACTTTGTGTTGTTATAGCTTGTTCTATTTTAGGAAATTGTTCTTATGTCTGTTTCCTAGGATATTTCTTGTTTATTTGATCTAACAAGCAGAACTAATGGAAGTAATCAGGAAGGTGTCTTAAAGTTAGTTCTGGAAGACTTTATGCTATCTACAATTGTCTTTAGTGTGTTTTTATTTTTTGTTTCTATGTAAAGGACCTTGGGACAACTTTGTACCCCCATTTTTCTTCATATCTCACTCTTGGGAAGTCAAGGTGGAGACTTTGTGCTACATCTTAGATTGTTGGTTACTTTGTACCCTGTTACCGGTCACTTGTTACCAAAAAGAGTCTTGTTGTTTGCAAGAACAAGCACTTTTGAAAGAAGAGGAGTGCCTTTTGTTGTTTCACCAAGATTTCTACTCTCCAGGAAGGGATCTGGCTCTTGGCTGAAAGTTACTTCTGAAAGAAGAGAAGTACCTTCACCAATCACCCAAGATTTCTCCTCTATTTGTTAGCATCATCATTGAAAAAAGAGAGATGGATGGTTTATCCCACCCCTGTGTCTTACTTTCTCCTTATTTATATAGTATATAGCCTCTACATATTTAATAGGGAACCTCCCCTTGATGAGAGGAGAGATTTGTCCCCTATTGATGTAGTAAACTTGCACACCAAGACAACCCATCTCCCTATGCTATGGTGATAGGAACTATTTTGGTCACCAATTATCTAGCCGACAAAATATTCACCCAATAAAGTGCATTTTAAATAGGGATGAATATGGATAAAATAAGGAATTCTTGGATATGCATATTAATTATGAGACTTTTAAGGCTTCCTTAGAGGTTATGGGTTATCATAATGGTAAACTAACCAAGTCAAGTATGGATGTCAAGGAAAATCATTTTCAAGCATTTATTGATTAAATTTTAATGTTTATGTTTATGCCTCCTCTTCCCTGCATGACCCACTCTCATCTACTCTCCTTTTTAATCTAGTGATGCATGAAATTATTAGAGTAAAGTAAGTATGATATTTGAGTGTGTATACACACTTTTTATTTATCATGGATATTTGCATGCCCCTTGTTGAGGCATGGGGAGTAGTGTTGAACCTATGGGGAATTGAGAGTGACCAAATCTCAATTTGAAGAATCAATGAAGATGCTTAAATTGAAAATATTATATGCTCCAACTCTCATAGAGTAATCTATAATACTCTTGAAGATGTGGGAACCAACCAAGTGGTTTTCTAAATTTCAATCAAGATGTGTAACTATAGATACTCTATTTCCATCACCTTACATGTCAAAATGGTGAAATAAAATGAATTCTCACAAATTATACACAAACTAGGCTAATATTATATATTCATCCCAAATTCTTTTATTCATCTAATGTACGAGGTTGAATTCACCTTGGGACATATTCAAATGAGGAAATTCACCATACTTAATCATTAAATTACCACTCTTATCATATTTCTTGTCACCAGTATTCATTTTTATCTCTCTAGTAAATTAATCAATTCCTCTTATTGTAGTAAAATCAAACAAATTCATATTCATATAATATTAATTAAATTAATATTTCCTCTAATTAAAAATTTCATGGAATTAGAATTTCTAATTTTATTTTATTCAATTTATCCCTCATTTACACCACTGTCCAAAGAACATTCTCCACCCTCCATCTTGGAGAGAAGATGGAGTGTCCTCATATCTCATTATATTAACTAAATTAATATTTTTGATTAGTTTAAATAATCTTATTTCTAATTGTAATTCCATGTATTTAGAATTATAATTTCTTTTAAATTGTATATTCTTCCATTTTCTACCTTATTCAAAGAACATCTTTCCTTCCAAAAGAATCTCAAGATGCCATGGCATATTCTTTTATGACCCCACCTCCAATGTCAAAAGCAAATTATGAGGGATTATTCTCAACCCTATATCTTAGAACAAATATGGAGGCCTCATATTTCACCCTTTAAGATATTTTTAAGGGCATTCTCCACCCTCCATCTTGCATGCAAGATGGAGGTCTCATATTAATAACCCTTGGGATATTCTTAGGAGGGTGGTCTCATATTAATCACTCTTAGTATATTTTGAAGAGGTTGGTCTCATATTAATCACCCTTGGGATATTTTGAGGAGCATTCTCCATCCTCAATATTTCATGTAAGATGGAGGGCTTGTATTGATCCCCTTTGAGATATTTTGAGGAACATCCTCCATCCTTCATCTCAGACAAGATGAAGGACTCATATTTTTGATCTATTGAATGATCCATATGATGTCTTAGGATGAATTATTCATCCTTGATCTGAGAGATAAGATGAAGGGCTCACATTTAGTCACTCTACTTATAAATAAATGGGCACTACTTTTTTTTATTTCATGTTCAAGATTTATAGTGAAGCACTGCTAGTTCTCAGATCTACCTTGTGAATAAACTCTACTTATTATAAAATATTACTCAATTTCTCAAAGGAAGATGCCCCACTCTTCAAATATTACATTTTCAAAGACCCTTTGATATTAAAATCCAAATGACACTCTGATCACATTCGAAAAGGTGAAGAATCCACAATGTAAGGTATACTTTTACATGCTTTTGTCTTCATATTTGGGTTTATTTCACCCTTGTTTTGGCTCACAAGGTCCTAGGATTAAGGTTTTTATTTCATGATTTTGATTTTCATATTTTCACCAATGAAGAAAACACTAACTTTTTGCAATCCTATGGATACATATGGCATGTCTGATGAGACTTATGGCTCATTTTTTCTATCAAGTATCTTATTATTCATCCCATTTAGAAATTAGATCAAATTTAAATTTGATTTAAACTTATCTTCTTCTAAATTTATCCATCATATGGCTCTTTAGGGTTAAAATCGAGGCATTTTGAATTTAATTTTATTAAATTTAGCATAAAACACTAAAATCATCTATTCTATCAAATTAATTTTTGGGTTCTCAGTATTTTAAGGTTTTTTACAAAAATCTATTTTTGTTTTACAAATAGTTTTATGGTTTTCTTAGACTTTATATTTTAATTACCATGATGAATTTAGCATAGAACATTGAAATCAACATTTTGAAAAAAATAATTTGTGTTCTCTATATTTTCTATTTTTTAATAAAAATATGTTTTATTTTTGTGAATTAATTTATGAATTTATCATAATTCATGTTTTACTTTTTACAGTTTTGAATTTGTTAATATTGTTTCTTGTAAGTTTTTTTTGTTTAGTTTTTAAGTCTTTTTGGTACAGGTTTTGATTGTGTAGCTCTTTATAAATAAACTACTAATTGCTTTGTGCAGGATGCTTGTTATAGAATCAAAATAAAAAACAAAAAATGTGTGTCAAAGACCACCAATAAACTACTTACAATTTTCTTGTAGGTTCTAAAAGGTATGGTGATCAATTGAAAACAAATGTTATTCACTCACATTTCCTTTAAGTGTTTTAAAAATTAATTCATCCTTAGACTTGGTGCAATAAAACACTTTCATTTCTATTTATTATCTTAGTTATTTTTTTAGTTCCTTTCTTGGTGCTTGCTTATGTATTTATGTGAATCCTTCACATGTATACTCTCTCCTTGATAGGTTGACCAAGAAACATGGAGGTGATTACTTTTTTATTCTTAAAGATTTATCTATTATGCTCTCCACTTGCCACTAGTAGAATTACTATAAATCAGAATGGTGATACCTTTCATTTTTATTTTGCTTGTGCAATCAAGGTGTCATTTCCTTCTTACAAGTCTTATCTAGTAGGGTATATAAATTAAGGCTACATTAGTTATTCTTTTACTGAAATATTCCTTGAAGCTTGATTTTTGGTTAGCACTTCACTAAAATCCTATAAATTAAGTCATCATAAAGGGACAAGACCCTCTCACAAATAGCCCATTAAGTCTCAACATCCAATTGATTAATTTATTTTACCCATGCACCATAAAGTATATTAGGATCATCTAGTAAGCCCATGAAAACTTTAGAATAAGACCTTTCAACCATGAAACCATCATCGGCACAAGGTTGCAAAGGATATAACATCCAAAGATGTCTTTCACGTATATTCCTTTTGAGACAAGGGTGAGATTAAAACAACACCAATAACTACATTAATTACCTAAATAATCTTAAACTTTATAATCCTCTCTCAAGGTAAGTATATCAAAAAAATCAGTGAATGTAGAGTACTCACATGTCAGTCACTAAAGTACATTCATGAACTTGAATGATTGATTACTTGGTTTTGGTGTAATGCCCAAAATTTTACCTAGATAAAACCCATAAAAACACTAACATTTTTTTTTAAACTACTAAGACTATATTAGTTGCACAACTAAGTTAAGTCCATATGTTACCACATCAAACTAGTTCTATTTTACTACTAAGGTTTCACTAACCAAACAGAGTTTCATTAATAATCATTGTTTCCAAATAATTCAATATTATCTACCTTACTTTTAAAATTTTAATAATAATTACATTAGGGTACGTTAATTTGACTATTAAAGTGTCATTAAATGTGGTTTAATAAAATGTTTAAATAGTCTTTAATAATTGATATTTCCATCAAAATAATTAAAAGACACCTTATAAAAATCAAGGAAGACAAAAAATTATTTTAACTTATAAAAATTTATCCATTCAAATAAGATAAATAATTTTTAAATAACTAAATCTAAAAATAACTTTAATACACTAGTGGGTTAATAATTAATTCAAAATTTAACATAAAAACAAAAACGTATTTGCTCTACTTAAATTACCCATGAGTAATAAAATTACCAAACTTCATTTATGGATTATTATATACCATTAATAATTAAATATTATTTACCACTAAGAATTAAATAAAACAATCAATTTATTTAATTATTAGTGTAAATAAAATACATTCCAATTTTATCTTGAATATTCAATTATTAACTTTTACGAGCCCAAAGAAAAGAATTAATTTAGAAAGATAAATTAAACCCAACAAGATTAAATGTAATTAACTTTAAATTTAGATTTGAAAATCAAAATACTTTTTTCCCGCTTGCAAATGAAGGAATATATGAGAGCCATAGGATTAAACTATTCTAAACCTTAAAACCCTAAACAAAATAGAATATTTAATATATTAATTTACTAAAATTTTATTTACAAATAACTCTAGTAAATAAATAATACCCTTAATAAACTAAATGAAGAAAATAAAAATAGATTGAAAAAAAAAGAGGAAGAAGATTAACTAATTAACTAATTATTTACTCTCATTTAAAGAGTTACAAGTAAATATAAAAATTTAAAAAATTTATCCCGCTTGTATGTAGAGGATTTAAAAATAAATATAAAAAACAAAAATCTCTCTTAAATTTAAATTCAAGTTGTCTCTTAACGAAGGATAAGTTGACAAGTCAAAAGAGTCTAACTTGTAGGTGGTGGATTATATCTCTACCTTAAGATTGTTTCAATCTCATCTTTTCGATCTAGGTAAGTTATTTCTTAAGGATGCCCTGAATCTTCCTTGTATACACATAAGAGTCATTTTCCAAATATTTGCTCTCATTTCTCTCTCTCTCTCTTCATGATAAAAAAAATTTGAGAATGAAGATTCAAGAAGAGAATGTCAAAGATGAAAAGAACTTCTTTTATATATATATATATTTATATATATATATATATATATATATATATATATATATTATATATAACACATTAAAAATTATATATATAAATGTTTATTTTTTTTCTTACTTTTAAATCTCTGGTAAAAATATTCCTTATATAATAAATAAAATATTCAAAATCTTATATACATATAATTTATATTATATAATAATTATTATTATTATTAATTTTTTTATTTTTGTTTGTTTTAGTCGGTTCTGGCCTATGCTGGGTGAAAGCTCCAAACAGGGGTATGGGGTCAGCCCATCCGCCGCCCCTCCATTCCATGTATTTATTTATTTATAATAATAATTATTTTATATATATATTTTTCATTTTCATAATGATATATATATATATATATATATAATATTATCATACAAATATATATATATATATATATATATGAAAATATATAAAATACATTATATTTATATATATATAATGTATTTTATATATTTTCATACAGTTATATATATATAATTAATATTTCTTTTCATTTTCATAATTATTTAATAAAATAAAGTAAATAATATTCTAATATTTAAATTATTATTTTGTATAAATCAATCTGATACAATAAGTGTTTTATTAAAACAATAGAATATGATAATTTATATTTTATTTATTTGCACATATATACATATATATATACATATACATATATATATATATATATATATATATATGAAATAGTTTATTGTTTTCATGAATTTTTTTATTTATTTAAATATATAATGGTATAAAATTGTACTCATTTCTTTTTATTTTACTTGTTAATATGATATGTATATGTAAACATATATGCATATCTAGAATCTAAACAACTACAATAATGGATGATTCATTTCCTTATTATATTTAGTTAATATTTAAATACAACAACATGATTGACAAACTCATAATCATACATATGTATAACTAAAATGAATATTAATTGAATTTATTTTGTAAATGATATTCTATATTTAATATAATTATAAATGTATGTACTCTTGAACTTAATAATATTTATATTTATTTTTTAAATAAACTAATATAAAGAAGAAGCATTCCACAACTAAATTATAATTTTCACATATAACTATGAGAAAGAGAGAGCACTCAACTATGAGAAAGAGAGAGAGAGCACTGTATATGAACTATTTTTATTTAAATATTATAATGTAATGAATCACACCTCTATCAAAAAATAAATATGAGGGAAAGATAGAGAAAGATTATCTACTTCTTAATTCACTCATTAAGTTTTAACCCATTTGTTAAAAAAAATATAATTCATGTGAATGCTTTGAATATGGTTTCCATTCTACATATCATTCTCAAGATTACACATATTATTTTGAATAATATAAGGCATGACTTCATTATCATTCCACTAACCACATGAACATTTTAAGTAAAAATAATACAATAAATTAAAAAAAGAAACTCATACACCAAGATGTAAAAGAAATGGGTTACAAATCCGCATAGGCACAAACATTGTCTCCTCCTACAAAAATTATGGGAGTCTATCAAAGAACATGAGGTCACTAGCATATTCATAAAATATCAAAAATCTCACTCTATAAGAGGCATAATAGGAGAGCTCTTACAACAATATGATGAATATTTACAAGTTAAAAGAATCCAACAAAGTAAGCAAGGTGTTAATATATCAAGTTCTAGGATCAAAGTGAAATTTTACACAAGAGTTAAATATTAGCATTCCATTCCCAAAGCTCCAAAATAGACCAAAGGAAGATGCTTGACCACCCATCTTACAGGGATCATTATATGAAATTATCACAAAATGAGGTCCATGTATAGCATCTCCCAGGCCCAATGGAAAGAGGCATGCCATCAACTCCATATGCATAGGCATAAGGGATTTCAAAGAGCACAAAAAGAGTGCCAAAATTCACAACAATAAATCAAGGGAACATAAGTCACATAGAAGACACAAAGATTTCATTAGGGAAAGAGAATAGGCTTCTACTTTCTTTATCACATAAATTCATCAATGTATACAAGGGCTTCCAAACCAAATGCAAAAGTGCTTATCAAGCATAAATCTTTCTCCTTATATCTCCTAGTGTAAGGGTGCTTCTAAAACCCACTACCAACATATATACAATAATAAGAAAGAACAATGAGAAAGGAAGAATATAGCAATAATACAAGAAGAAAAAAACTTAAGAACAAAATATTAAATCAAGGGCATCAAATCCATCTAAAACTCTAATGAATTTTTCATAAAGAATATGCATTCAAGAAAATAATAAAAGGGAGAGAGAGCATTCAAACATAATAAAAATACAAGTAAAAGACCTACCTCAACCAAAGCTTTACTTGACAATCTTATCCAATCTTGTTTTCACCAAGATCTCCTCCATTCCCCCAAAATCCCCCTAAAAAACCAAAACAAATCTCTTAAAATAAATGATGATCCAGGCACCAATTTAGGCGACAATTCGGGTGACAGTTCCACCCCAATTGATGACGAAACTTCTGAGAGCCATAACTTTTGCACCGTAGCTCCAATTGACTCACCGTTTGAACCATTGGAAAGATAAGAATGAGGACAAAATCATGAAATGGAATGAGCTTCACTCAATGAAGTTTGACCCCCAAAAACCCAATAGAAGTGCCTCAAATTTCAATTTTAGTAGTGTAGTCTAAAAATAGTAAGTTTCTAAAAATAGTAATTCCTCAAATTTTGTATTATTTTAAATATTGAAAGTCAAACCACTTCATCTCCCTTAATATTGGTGACCTTCCACATCCTCCCCATGCTTTCAAATTTTGTATAAAAGAAGAGGTAACCCAAAATATGAAGACAGACATCTCTTCCCAGAGATATGCATATATTTGTATTGTGATCTTGAGTAAGACTACATCTCTTCTCAGAGAATTCATTGTTACTATGTAATTTCTATGTTATTGAGATATTTATCAACCAGAACTTCTAAGTTTTGGATCAAATGAAGCCATAAAATCAAGATCTAAGATGGAAAAGACACTTGTCCATCCTCATCCCAAGGATGTGACCAACTTTTAAGAAAAACTCTTACAATATCATAAATGCACTTACACACCTACATAGGTGTTCCTTGCAAAAAACATATAAAATACAATTCAATTATGCTAAGTACAAGTTTTCTTGTGGAGATAAAAATATAGGTCATAAATAAAGTCATTTTTATGACCAAAAGGTGGTAAAAAGTCCTTGGAAAACCCTCCTACCTAATGGGTATGGGTATGGGCCTAAAAGAGACTTGTGAGACAAGCTTTACTTGTCCAAAACTCAATGTAAAAAGTGGATGTAAGGTAAATTTCTGTATTAGACACATGGATTGTGTTTTTGGTTCAACCCATGGTTAAGGTTAATTAACCTCATAGAGGTTAGTATAAGTTTAGGGTAATTTAATTATAAATGAGGATTAGGATAAAACATCCTTATGAAAGATAATAAAAGTAGGAATAAAAGACAAAAATAATTTGATTAACAATTTAAAACAAAATGATTGGTATAAAGTTAAAGGTTGAGGTGATTTCAATGGTACATATGATCCATCAAGGCATGATTGAGTCCCTCATAATCATACCTTTGGTCCCCTATAATCTACACACTTAATACAACATTACATACATCCAAGAAAATAATTGATATCTAAAGATATGCACACAAATATATATAATATAATTGTTAATATAAGAATGTCACAACATTGAATCATAATATTTGATTAGTCCACTATAATTAATTATAAGTCAAAATTGATTATCATGTTATTCAACATCAAAATCCAAATAAAACATATATCCACTCAAGGCAATTATACTAAGTAATCATGCATCTAATTAAAGTTTAATAAACTAGTTACTAAGGTACATAGTGATACTCTTATATAGTCCCCTACATATCCATTGATATCACAAATATACAAAAACATATAATATAAAATAATAATACAATTAAGATAACATCGAATATCACACATCAAATTTTATACGCATCTAAGGGTCACCATAAATGATAAATGGATCAAGATGACTAGATGCATAGGTTTGACACAAGGGGTATTACATTTGGTGTCAAATTTGTAATATATTCATACATAGTCTACATACACCTTCACAAATAGGTATTACTCTACTCAATTTTTGAGTCAAAATTGTTCCCTTCTAGATCTAATGTCAAAATTCATCTAAACATATACCAATCTTGTCTAAAATTACATCATTATGCTACACATTTTTAGTCATCCCTAATTCCAATCGAATTCCAAATTACAATTTTAAACCAAATTTCCAAATCTATTTCAAATCAGCTCAACTATTCAAGTCCAATCCGATCAACTCTATTAAAAATTAATTGTTCAAAGTCAAACTATTTCAATGTCAACTCTATTCAAGTTAAGCAATCAATTTTATTTTTCAAATCACATTTCAAGATTTATTTTAAATCAATTTCAAACCTAATTCAAACTAACCTAAACAAAGTCACACTCTAATTAGGTTAACGTTGATTAAAGTCCATCAATTCAAATCATTCAAATCATATCCTTATCTTTTCATTCAATCTCTCGCACATGTCGATTGGGAGTGATAAATTCATGACATCTATCATTTCTCTCATTTGAAGCTAATATAACATCAAAGTATAATCTAAGCTTAAAACATTCCAATCAATATGCCTTGTATGGAGCTAATCATAGTCAATCTACTCAATTCTACCTTGTTTGTGACTAATTCTAATTTTATTCACACATCTAATTAAGTTCACCCTACTTGGGGTCCAATCCACTTAAATCACTTCTAATCAATTCTACCATGTTTGGGTCCCAATCCAATCAAACCAATTATGCCCCTGCTTGGGACCAATTCCATTTAAATTAGGCAATTTTTATCCTATTTGGGTCCAATTCTAATCTAATCATTCCCCTTGCATGTATCCTTGCTTGGGGGTATCCTTCGATGAATATTTTATTACCTTTCCATTCAATTATATGGCATTCACACCAAATCAATATAAAACCTTTGAATGATACATGTTTGACAACAAAGATGATCTATTTTTACAACTATTAGAAATAGGTGCTTAACTACCTATAGATTTCAATTTAGAAAACTTAGATTTTATCCTAAGCAAAAATAGTCACACTATTTAACAGGGACATCCATCAAGCATAATTTCTAATAGTTAACCACTTTATCATGATCATACTATCAATTGGGAACATATTTTGACACCTTTATCTAATGATTATCTATTTTTTTAGCCATGACAACCACATTAAACATCAAGTTTAAGCCCATTTGTAAGCTAACATGTTATAAACCAATGCTTTTATCTTAGCCAAAACCTATCCTAATTTGCATTTACTATTGATCTAACCTTAGGGTTACGATCAATTGGGTCATTAAATTATGTCTTATCATTACCACTCAAAGGGCCATCATCTACTAAGGAGCAAAGTGCACCCAACTCTGAGAACCACTTGTTAAGGATATGCCAAGATCATTTTCTAAATCATAATAAGATTAATTCATTTCCAAATCTAGATCAAGAAAAGTCACCCATATTTTATGATTCACCTTTTGACCATCCTCATATCTTTGATGAGCCTTACTTTTAAGAACCTCTCTATGACTGTTCACTTGTCTTTAATGAACCCTTCATCAATATGCCCATATTTGAAGAACATATTATTAACCAACACTCTATCTTCCATCCATTGCCAAATGTTCCCCGTTCATAAAAATCCTTACATATCCAGGCCTTCATTTCTCAACAAGAAGTGAAAAGGGTACTTGTGGATAACTCAATCTAGTTGGTCATCCATGTGGTTGAATCACAGTCAATATCAACGTTACAATCAGAATCAAATTTATAATCAAAATCAGGATATTTACATTGACATCAAAATTAGGTTCAACATCAATATCAACATTAGATTTAATATTAGAACAAATATCAGAATTAGTATATTGTAATCCCAACTACACAACTAAATATTAGTTTTAAGCCATTAGTGACCTTTAGCATCAACACAAGTTATCATAATATCCTCTACGAGGATGGTATAACCTATTATCCTTTCACTATTAGTCCCCATCCTTTTCACATCAACCATCCAATCTATTACCCTAATATCTATTTTCCTCCACCTATCAATTGTGACCAATAAAATTGCACACTATTGGAGTTATTTTAGAACAACATATTAGTGATATAAATTTATTCAAAAGCAAATATCCTTAGTGAACCCTTATTTGAGGCACTATGAGATAATTCAGCAAATCAAAGTCTAAAATCAACATCCTTTACTAAAACCTTGATTAAGGTGTTAATGGAAAATCAAAATGAGTTATCAACATCCCTTAGTGAAACCTTATTTTAGGCACTATCAAACATCAAAAAATAGAATAGTCAATAAGGCTTGATGAAAACCTCTTTAAGGCAACAATAAATGAGCAAGTCATTTTTCCTTCACTTAATGAAAATATTATTGAAGTTAATATTGAACCAACTAACCCTGCAACATCTAAATTCATGTGGCATTTAAAATATTAAAAAATGTGAGTTAAGTTTCCAATTTTCATTGGCCTTCCAAGAATTTTCCTTCCTTTCATGATCATATCCTTAGGCCAAACCCTATATTCTCTCATCAAATAAAATATTTTATCCAATGCTTATTATATTTTACCCTCCCTAACGACAATGTTTTTCATAGAGGCTATGAAGATATCTTGTTTTAAGGTTTAGAAGAAATTGAATCAAGAATCGACAAAGATCACAACAACATTGATAAAGTCCACATCAACAAAAAAATTCTAGTAGAGAACCTATTCAGAATCAGTATGGGCTAAAGATCAAACATTGGACATTATGCATATCATCATCCTCCTTTGAGTTGAGATGCCAAATATAAATTTAAAAAAATCAAAATCAAATTATAATAGAAAGATGAATAATTCTTTCAATGGTTAAAACCATGTTTGTGGTGCCTTGGGAAAGTACCATGATGAAAACCAAGTTTTTGGCATCGTGTGTAAATAAGTTGTTGTCTAAAACTACCTTGATAATTGGGGGAATTCTTGTATAAAATAAAAAAATTCTATTCTCATAATATTGACCATTTTACCTTGCCCCTAACCATATTTTTTTATCCTAATTTGGTCTAATTTTCCTTCCCATCTTGATCTTAATAAAAAAGTGGAAGTTGTTTTGAGCCCTATTTTAAAAAATCTCTTGGAATATCCTCTTAGTGACATTTTTATGATTGGAAATTTTATTTTCATTGTGACATGGTCATTAGAGATTCTTAATATGCTTATCATTCATTATTATCCAATTTTATCTTTCTAATCCTATCATTTAGTACTAAATCTCATCCCGATGCTTGAACATGTTTTTCCCTTTGTTAGTGATTCCTTGTGGGTATAATGATCCAAAAATTCCTAATCATTCTTATTCCAAACTCTCACCATTTTTGGATTTAAAAATTCTCCATCAAATTTAATCTAATCTCAATCATGATATCCTTTCATTCCCTATTCATACTTATCATGTTTTACTCCCAATTTTAGTTGAACTATAGTGGCTTGAGGTATGTTTGGACTTATGTAGATAGAACTAAATTTTTTAGGTCAAATTGGCCACCTTTAAATATATGATCTCACCATTTTTTAATTCAAATCATTCTACATCTCATAATTATTCATTGAGTTGAGATGCCAAAAACTTAAAAACATTCAAAAATTTGTAAAATCTTAAATATTCATAACATTAAAACATCCTAAAAATTAGAAAAGACCAAAATCTCCAAATAAGATATACAACCATAAAATCTAAAAATATTTGTCTTGTATTAATTCTATTCAATAATATTTCATCAATATTAATCCAATTGAATCAACTACCATTGGGATGTGTGCTTCCCAAATCTGCCATGTTTAGGGCAAAGTCAAATCAAATCGCTCTAATTCAAGCTCACTACTTCCACCATGTTTAGGGCAAGTTTAAGCATGTAACTTATTTTGGGATGTTATATTCCCACTTCTTCCCATTTCATGTATCCTTTCTTGGTGACCATCCATTCCAAGAATCATTATCATTGATCTTATCATGTAGATTTGAATTGATTCACAACATAATGCTTTCTATTGCTTTTTGTTTTCATGTTTATGTGTTTGCTTGTTTATTTATTTGTTTGATTTTTTGTTGTTATTTTGACTAAATATATTATTCTAACAAGGTAATCATCATGTTATCCCTTTTTATACACTTGTACTTGACTCTATCTATTGGTATACATCTGTAAAGGATTAGCGTTTACATTATGTAGTTTACTTTGGTAAATAGTAGTTATACTATTACTTAAGTTATAATATATTGTTTCATATGTTATTGTTATGAATAACAAAGATAATATTTGAGTATATTTATAGATTTATTTAGTTAATAGGTTGATATGTTGTAGGGATCATGGCATCCCTAATTATAGGAAATATGTCTCAATCATATTTCTATGGAATTTGATTAATAAAATTAGTGTATTTGATTGACTGAAATGTTTTGTGCCTGTGCATAATTTTGAGCCTTTAGTTCTACCAAATAATAGTTTAATTTCATATATGGTATCAGATAAGGTTTTCCCTTAGACCTCTCTAAAAATTTGGTCTTTCTCATAAGAATATATTTGGAGTGAGTACCATACCCACCTCTCTTATCCATTGATAGACTATTATATTTTGTCAAAAGGTTTACAGTGCAGACCACCATATATTTTGTTGATAATATATATATATATATATATATATATATATATATATATATATATATATATATATATATATATATATAAGTGATGATTAGGCCATATATTTTGGTGATCATTACATTCCACATCTTAAGAAAATATCCCTTGCATGTATATATGTGAGGGATTTATGATCTTGTTTAGGTTGCATCATTGAAATTGATTGTGGCTTCCTTGCATTGAGAACAAGATCTACAGATTGGTGAAATATTTCCTTCAAATCATAAGCCTACTTTTACTACAAAAATTTTACATATTCTATTCAAAATTCATCAATATCTTCATAGTATAATATCTTAGACTACACAAAGCCTCACCAATCTTCATTCAGACAATGTAATACCATAACCCTAGATCACAACAAAATCATTGAGATTTATGTCATCCCCTTTTTCATATTTGTATCCTCTTACCAACACGTGACATTCACTTCCAATGACTCCACATCACCTAGTGAGTGATCCCCTCAAAGCTATTGGTTAATTTCTCATAACCCCTGCCATCATTCCAAATATGGTGTTCCAACATTTGTTTTTTGGATTAAAATAAAATTTAGGTTTTAGTCATTTTAGGATTAGTTACTATTATAATATTCAATTTAATTTCTAATTTAGTTTTATTGGAAATTATATTACATATTAGAAAAGCGTCATAGTCTTTTTAGTCTAAATTATTATTTGGTCAAATGTTTAACTATAGTCTTTTTTGTATATTAAACATTTTTACATTCAACATTGTTTTTTTTAATATCGAAAGAGACATAGTAGTCTTATTGTTATTGTATTTATGAGTAGTATGTTATTGAGATATTATCATTTGGTGTTAGTATTGACTTTTAAGTCATTTAGGAATTACGTTGTTTTTTTTTTTAAGTTTAAGGTTATATTTGTAGTTTTTGTGTTTTAGTTTATTAAATTTAGTCATTTTATTTTATTTTATAGCTTTTAGGTTGGACTTGGTATTTTAATGAGTAATATTAGCTGATTAAAAAGTTAACCCTAAACCTTTCATGAAATAATTACACAAATGCATAATATTCATGGTATTTTTGATAGGTTTTCCTTCAAGTGTAACTAGATAATAAACTACAAGACCAATATTTTCAGTGACTACAAATGGTCCCAACCAATTTAGCTTGAATTTTCTTTTATTTTTTTAATCATCATTTGTATTCTTTTGATTTTATTTAAGTACACGGTCACTAATTTTAAATTCTCTATCACAAATTTTATTTTCATATTCTCAAGTAATATGTGTTTGATAGGATTTTAAATGTTCAAAATCTTGTCTGAGTTTGTTATCAAGAATTTCTAATTCGTGTAAGTAATTTTTTCAATATTCATTATTTTTGATAATGTCCTTCAAGGATGCTTGTAAAAGATGGTATTTATATTTATATTGGAAGTGTCACTTATGTACCATAAATAAGAGTAGGGTATGGCTTTGGTTAGTGTATGAACACTTTTGTAATATGCCCAAATAGCATAGATAATTTAATTATGCCAATCATCCCCATACTTTACAATAGTTTAGCTTAAGACATTAACAATTGTTTTATTATTTGGGATTAAATATGATTTACACATTTTACACATTGTAAGATTTTTCCATCATCAAAAGATAATTTGAAAATAGATCAACCAATGAGTAGATAATGCATAGCTTGATGTTGTAAATGATTTTTATCTTCTCATGTGGCATTATCAAGGAAGGTAAATTTATAGAGATAATTATATATGTTGGTACACCACTCAATATTATCCACACTTCAAGTAATTGCAAGAAATAATAATGCATTGATGATATGTGTGTCTATTGAAATAATTCATAGTTTTTGGATGGTAAATGTTGCATGATCACCATTAATATCTACCATGCCCATATATTTATCCCAAACACCCATGTTTTTTTAAGATAAGTGGTTGATTGTTCATTTATTTATATGTTGTTACTTAGTAGTTTAAATTTTGTTATATTTCTAATGTAAAATATAAGTGTGACAAACACAATCATAATATGATTTATTTAATTCAATTACTTTTCACCACAAGGCTTCCCTAGGAAGTGGAATACATGCATATTAGAAAGGTTATGATCCAAAATGGTTTTAGAAATTATTTTCTTAATGTCCTCATTAGGGAAGAGGGAAAAGTCTCATAAGTATGATGAAATAAATATAAGTCTTAATGTAATTATGTTTTATTTATTTTATAGGTCAAGAATATATTCAAACATACATATTAGATTCAACACACATAAGGGAAAATAATGGCAAATAAGGCAATAATTTACTTTATAAATGTGTTACCACCCTAAGGCTCACCAAGAGAGAGTTTTTATTAAACTATACAATCTCTACTCTTAAGGCACACAACACAAGGGAAGTTAAAAAATAGATTCATCTCATGATATTTAATATTAAATCAAAATAAATTAATATAAAGGGATTAAAAACTACATAGAACTATTTCAATTTCAATGTAATTTATATTACATATAAAGCTAGTCCAACAATAATATACAAGATCAACATGAAGGATGATGACAAGGAACCCTTAATCTAGCCTATGACCTAGACCCACTACCCTCACCACAACTTGGGTAGGCTACATATCCACTCGATGGAATTAACGTCTGATATAGTTATTCTTGCACTTGTGATAGCCTCTTTCATGAAACGTCATCACCAAAATTGGTTTAAAACTCTAAGACAACAAGGGATCTAATATGTCAATCAAACAAGTTTATAAAACTCTATTCATCTACTCAATAATAAATGACACATACAAAGGTCAATTATCATAAAACACCTTAGCATTCCAAGGTATATGTGCTTACCCAAATCATTCTCATGTGATAACATAAACAAGATTCTAATGTGATAAGGAACCTATATTTTAGTGATCCAAAAAGACCAAAGTCTCAGAAATACTTGGCTTACACTACTCAAATATGCTCAGTCTCTTGAATGAGTCTATAATAGTGTTCAAGATTAATCAATCTTACTTTAAAAAAGAATCAAAGAGGACAACTATACGACTGAGCATTCTACACAGCTAGAAACTAGCAGAACTTAAGATAATTTTTTATTTTAATGACAAATTTAAGCTATTATAAATTAATGAAAACTTTTATTTTTAATAATTTTATTTCTTGATATTTTATTTACGTTGATTCTAAATCAACTTTGGGAACTAGAGGAAGATAAATAATTTTTAACCCTGCAATTATCTTATAGAATTGGTCATAGCTGACAATCCTTGATGGGAGAACAAATTATCTGATTATTGATTCCATATTTTATATTCTAAACTAATCATGTCAAAGGTCTCATATTTTAGAAAATTCAAATTTAAATATTTATTTTACGCTAGATCCAGAATGACTTTGAAGGTGAGAAAATTGCAATTAAAATTTTGCTTGTACAAACACCATATGGAAATTATCAATAAAAATAGTTTTTGATGATTAAAAAAAATTGAATGTTGTTTACATTTTTTACAAACTAATAAAATTAGTTTCAAGTCTTAGTTTTGATAAACTCTTAGTTTAGATAATAATTTTCCTTTGATTCCA